>BTPG01000005.1:162205320-162410320 GCA_036245525.1 Semisulcospira habei
TCTGTCTCCTGAAATGCAGAGGACAACTTCTACCTTCCGCAACTTCGACCTCAGGCTCAATGTGGCAACGACCTCAAATGAACACACAGAAGGTGGGATCCACAAGGATAAACTATTAATCAGTTGGAAGGCATCACATGGTTGCCTCCCTCAATTTGTCTAACGCTGATCAGTAGTACTGGATTGAGGGAGGCAACCAGTGTGGGAACACATAAGAACTAAGCTAGCTTATGATGACACGTTTCCAGGTATAATTTATTTTTTTTTAAAAAAAACAAGAAAGGCAAAGCCCTTATGGCTCACGTGTATGATCGATCTACATATGTGTGACCATTGTGACAATAAGGGCTGGATTCTGAACCAGCAAAATCCATGTTTTCTCAAAATTTAAACATTTATAATCGAAAATTTTGCAAAAATGTTGATAATAACTACAATTCTATCAAAAATTGGCATTTTACACACACTTGCCAACCTCTTGTGACCCTTGACCTTTCCGAGGGGTCATCCAAATTAGTATGCTTAGATAGGTCTTACCATCAGGAATCTTTGAACCAAGTTTGGGTTTGAAGTTGTAAATAGTGTTTGACAAAAAACATCTTTTGTCAAAATATGGCTATTTTTTACCCATTTCCTCAGCTCTTGTGACCCTTGACCTTTCCGAGGGGTCAACCAAATTAGCATGCATAGAAAGGTCTTACCATCAGTATCTTCGTACCAAGTTTGGGTTTGAAGTTGTGAATAGTATTTGGAAAAAGAAAAAATTGTCCAAAAATAGTTTTTTAGAACTTATTTCTTGATCTCCTGTGACCTTGGCCTTTGTGAGAGGTCACTCAAATTGGTATATTTAGAATGGTCTTGCCACCAATTATCCTTGGGCCATGTTTGAAGACTGTGCCTTGAATAGTCTCCGAGAAAATGCCAACGTTAAAGTTTACCACGGACGACGGCGGATGGACGGCAGACGGACGACCACAGGCCCGGAACGACTCACTTTTTCTTCGCACTGAGCAACAAAAAAAAAAAGGGGGGGGGGGGGAGGGAGGAGGGGGAGAGGAGGAGGGGAGGGGGGAGGAGGAGGGGGAGAGGAGGAGGGGGAGAGGAGGAGGGGCAGAGGAGGAGGGGGGGAGGGGGAGAGGAGGAGAGGCAGAGGAGGAGGGGTGGGGGGTGGGGGGTTGTTCTTTTCCAGTGAATCTAGGCTGCAGTAGTTCCAAATATTACAATTGCGCAGTCATGGTAGACAGTAACCGGCACGCAGTTGATAGCTTCCTCGTAATTTTGGGGGTCTCTTTTTGCCCCCCTCCAAAACACGCAAGCGATATTTCTACAGGCAACCGACAGCACACTTCAGTAGGAAAGTCCGTCATAGAAGTCTACTGCCAGTTGCCTGTTATGAACTCGCTTCAGGCTTTCACAAGTTATTACACTTAATAAAAAAAATAAAAAAAGAAGGAAAGTATACTGTCGGTTTTATTGCAAGTTATTGCAGCATTTCTCATGGAAGTGTGTTAGAATTTCCCAAAAGGACATGCATGCTCATTTTCCCTAATCTATTACTTGCACTTCCACAGCAAAATGCGTGTTGGTCTATAATTTTGGACACTGTGGCTCCAGGCCGTTACATCAAAAAGTAAAGACCATTACATAGATATGTCAAACATAATTTAACTGTATCATCTGCTCAAAACCATGAGTGGAAGACAGATCGAACAAGATACTTCACGGTGTCCAATGTTGCCTCATCTCTTTAGCTGAGAAATACAACCACGTCTCAATCCTTTACCAAGTTCAACTCATAATAGAAATACATGGACAAAGCATGTGTATCAAAATTCACTTTTACTGTTTACAACACCAAATACGTATTATAATTAACCCTTTTAGCCCCAAGGTCAAATTTGGAGGTGTTGCCTAATGACTAAGTAAGTACCAGTTGTAGGAGATGGATTGCTCATGATAATTCAAGGGTAGTGCCAGATGAGCTTTGCGCCTAAAGGCAGGGTCCCGGGGCTAAAAGGGTTAAAAGAAACCAAGTGACTGCGCTTTGGACAAACACATGGATCCAAATTCACCTTTACAGCACTACATTCGTAATATGATTCAAAACAAATCAAGTGCCTGTGGCTGGGACAAAGCAACGTAGACTAGCAATGTTGAGGAGGAATGAGGGTGACATGACCGTGCAGCGGGGGGGAAGGGAGGGAGGGGTTGTGCAGATCAAGATCAAAGCATGTTTGTTTTTGCAGGGGGTGTGCACGCAAAAGGCGCACTACAAAGAAAACCCCCGGGCATCAAAAGGTGTGTGCACTTCGGATCAGGCTGCTTGATAATGCGGGCGCCCATGTTACTAAACAAATTCACTTTTTTTTTTCTCTCCAAATAACACTTCTCCGCACAGCTTGAAACAGCCCCCCTCACAATGATGATCAATATGGTTGGGTTAAAGTCTGGAAGAGGTTCCGATTCTCGTGTGCCCAACTCCCTTGACGATCTACGCCTGATGGAGGTGGAATGGGCTCGCTCCTGCTCCGTTATATATTTTGGCGGCAGCCACTTTTCCCAAAACAGCGGCGTGTTTTCTATTAGATTCGTTCGAACATCGTTTCAGCTCTACCCGCTGACAAACACTCTTCACAGTCTCCTTGTCCAGAGGGTAAAGGAAGCCTCAGTAGGCTCGATTCTTGAAAAAAAACAAACAAAACAACTAGCAAGATGCACAGATCCTCACGAGTCCCCGCATTCTGCGGAGACTCGTGAGGATCTGTGCCTCTTGCAGATGATTAGTGTTTTCTCGAGGGGGTGTTTTCCCAGAGAGACCCCCTGGCTGGGTGAGGATGTTTTCGCTGTCTTGGATGATAGGATGCGCTAACCAACACAATCCTTCAAACTCGGCTACACAGTTGCGGCTGCTGCTCTGGAGGTGGCGTTCTTGTCTCTCAGCAATATTCACATAAAATAGCTTACTTTTACTTCAGAAATCTCGCTACGTCGGAAGAAACGATCGAAAAGCACCCCACCCCTCAAAAAACAAACAAACAAAACAAAAAACACACACACACACACAAAAACCCAAAACAACAACAAACAAAACATCAACAAGAAAAGCCAGAGAGAATAAGCAACGTCCGTGTTCTTTCTGGTTTTTGTGGACCAACTGGAGTGCGCAGATATGTTTGATGGAAAACGTTGGACACACAAGCAGTTGATACATGCACATGTATAATTGCAAAACGGAGGAAAAAATGAAGTGAGGGCAGAGAGAAAGCTCTTTCTCTCTCCCTAACAGAGACCTCTCCACCCCCCCCACCGCCCCCCCCAAAAAAAAAAAAAACCCAAACAAACAAACAAAAAAAAAACAAGCAACAAACAAACAAAAAACACCCAAACAAAAACCAACAAAAACAAAAAACAACAAAAACAGGCAACCAAACAAACGAAACAACAACAACCAACCACCCAAAACAATAAAACGCAAAAAACGTTCTCCCTCAAAAAGCCCAGCAACTTTTCCCTTTTATACCAAACTTCTCTCCCTGTCTCTCGCTTGGTTCCATAAAATGTCTGGCGGTCGAGGCCTGCTGCCTCACGCTATGTTTTCGGATCAGTTGATCACAGGCGATTACGCAAGCCCCTCCGTCCTAATGAAAGGGGTAATTATGGCGCAGACGACCCCAAGCAATTTAGATGCTTGTTTGATGCAGGTACGACGGGAAATAATAAACAGACGGGCCAAGCAGACTTGCTTCCCTGGCAAAGCTCAGCCAGTTGTTTTTTTTTTTTTTTTTTTTAAATTACTATGATTTCTGCACACTGGTTACTTCCGCAGATCCGCTGCGCATGACCAGACGTAGCGGACCATGGGTGGTAACCAGTGTGCAAGTTCTGTTGTGCTGGAGACTGTGTTGCTTGAAGTTGGATGCAGGTACTGCAGGAAGTAATGAACAGCCAGGCTTGCGGACATTTTTTTATCACCATGATTCAACACACTGGTTTCCTTTTCGACCCGCATGACACACTGATTGTCACCATTCAGACCAAAAAGGTGACCGCCAAGCGTGTAATAAGCAAAGAAGTACCCAACGGAGAAAGAAACACGCTTAGAAAAGACGGGTACAACACAATTTATTAACATTTCGGGTAAATACCCTTTGTCAAAATAGACAAACAAACAAACAGAGAGATTAGCCGCTACTTATCTTCATTGGCAGATCATGCTAATCTCTCTGTTTGTTTGTCTATTTTGACAAAGGGTATTTACCCGAAATATTAATAAATTGTGTTGTACCCGTCTTTTCTAAGCGTGTTTCTTTCTCCGTTTGGTACTTCTTTAATTGTCACCATTGATTCGCGCACATCGAAGGAGACATCCAGTATGCCGCTACGTATGATCATGAGCAGCGGATCGAGGGCAGTAACCAGTGTGCTGTCAGTTCTGTTCGAAACTGCCTAAACTAGAGTGCAGTCTTCCAAGAAAAACTTGTAAATTTTAGATTTTCGTCCTGAGAGATAAACCATATATAACATTTGGGTTTGTCAGTTACAGCAATCTGACCTTTTCGCTTCTGAAAAAGCCGCCCAACGCTTTCGATGAAACGGAAGATCTACTAAACTAAATATGATGCCTAGGTTTGTAAGATAAAGTAGCCCCAATCTCGATTAGTAAACCACCCCTCTTTCCATCCCCCGCCTATGACAATACAAACTGATGTCGAAGATATTAATATCTCACAAAAATCTCTCTCATAAACCCCTTGAAAATACCTGGTGGTGCGAGCAACGTTAACGCTGTTTTTTCCCCGACCGTGTGCCCACGACACAAAAACGTTGCAGACCGAACGCCTGGTAAACTCGTCCGTCTGCGGGACAAAGTCGCATCTTCACTGAGTACAGTCCAAAATTACAGACCAGCACAGAAATCAGCATGGCGTTAAGAATCTGATGAATCCACAATCAACCGGCCTTATGAAGATCTGTGCCACTTGAAGAGCGAAGGCTTACGCGGGAGTGAGAAACATTAAAAAATCCCTCAAACAATGGCTTGAGGCTAGCCGGCCCAAAAGAGCAGGCCGTGTGGAAGCAAGTCTGAGTCAGTCATGCCAATACATATTCATGCAATACACAGGTGATTCCACAATTTTTTCACAATGCTGACTTTTAACGCCAACTTTATGACTCCATGAAAAATACACGAGAGCAGGTAGGTAATCGCTGTCCTTGGCTCTCTGGGAGCGCCTTCCACCTGACACTCACACTTACATGCGAAGACGGCTTCAGAGGAAAGCGATACCTTTGTGTGTACACTCCTCGCGTCAACGCCTTATAAAACGGCGCAAGAAACTCTGCATATTTACAATTTACAATCTATTCTGCTTACAAGGTCGGATATAAAAAAAAGTCGGATATGCTGATGATCGTACAAGATAATGCGCGATGTGCGGAAAGCACACATTGTTTATTTGTTATATCCGGAGTTTACTATATATGTATTTCGTAAGGAAAAGTTGACTCTCTGGCTGTCAGGAGCTCATTTGTCGAATCACCTCGCCAAAAACGAGCTTCCGACAGTCTGCGGTTTACAATCTCTCTACCCACGTCAAAACAGCAAATCGTAAGCACATTTCGGAATTGCCGTGTTAGTCTGTTTCTTGGTTAAAAGAAATCGTGAAAAGTCACGATTCTGGCCTAAAACTACTAATGTATCTCTGAACTCTTTGCGAATATCCAATATAATAAAGCACAAAGCGTTTTTGCTGTGGTGAAAGTGATGAATCCTTTAAGAACAGCTGGTTGAGTATGAAGACATTGCACTAAAACTTGGAATAGAAAAAAAAAAAAAAATAAAAAATAAAAACAACAATCACTAGAAAGTCTGAATTTTTGTGATGTTATATCCAAAGTTTTTTGTACGCGAAGTAATATCCATTAAACAAAGTTGGCCGCGACCTCTGCAATAATAGCCTTGCTTTATGCGACTTTAGTACATTCGATCTTACAAGCGACGTGGACCATGTACTGTATCAAACAACCACAGGGCTTGGATCAAACTAGTTTTTTTCCTCGATTCGCTACCTCGAGAAAGACAACCAGTGCGACATTACTGACCACGTGACATAAGTAGCTGCGTTGCTGCTTTACGTCGTGTTTTTCTACTTTGAAAGTTACTGTAAATTGCTTTGTCTCCGACACTTTTAAGAGCGCTTCTTTCTTCGCTGGTTACTTTATAGCGTCGGAAAAAATGCACCCACAGAAGTGTTTCCGTTTGTTTGCGGTCTTGGTGAACGTGTAATGTCTACATCGGGGCCGTATCTCGGGGTATTTTGACGTACACCGTCATATCAAGTACATCTAGCGCGGATCCTCTTACTGATCTTCCAGCACAGAAGATTGTGTCCTGTACATTCTCTGCCTAAACCTCATACCAATTATAATGGGGCATAGATTCTCATGAGCCCCTGCATTCGCAGGGGCTCATGAGAATCTACGCCTCTTGCCCACCAAAGTAACATCATCTATATCCTCTGACAGAAGCAGTCAACGGGATCCATTGCTACTGGCATAACTCCTATAACTCTATGCAAAGTTACATCAATTGCAGTTTAGTCACGTTTTTTTTAACTGTATCAGATCTCTCTCTCTCTCTCTCTCTCTCTCTGTGTGTGTGTGTGTGTGTGTGTGTGTGTGTGTGTGTGTGTGTGTGTGTGTGTTTAGTCTTAGTAACTGACATCAAGACAAATTCCAATGTTTTTATTGTTTTGTACATGGAAACATATGGCAATAAACCATCTTATCTTATTATCTTATCTTATCTTAAGATCTTCATAAGGTTTCATCCGTCACCGTGAGGGTTTGTTTGTGAGAATTAGCAAATAATTAGTATAATGTACATCTCTTCAATTCTGACGAAGGAGGTTACTGGGCCATCAACGGAAAGCAGTAAATTTATGCAAGCGCCTCTGCTAGTATACGGCCAGACTGTCAAACTCCTCGCTTCACACCTCAACGCGTCCAACGTCTCCCCCTTTCACACACACACACACACACACCACACACACACACACACACACACACAGTGCGAACGAGAGAGAGAGATAGAAAGAGAGAGAGAGAGAGAGAGAGAGAGAGAGAGAGAGAGAGAGAGAGAGAGAGAGAGAGAGAGAGAGAGAGAGAGAGAGAGACTCCCTGGGTCTTGACTGAATGGAAAAAAAGGGAGAGGGGAGCAAGGGGTAAAAAATCTAGCCTGTCATAAAGTTTCTGATCTCTTCCCCCGCTTTGTGTTCCCGGAAAAGCAATGAAAATTCCGCTGCCTGGGAGATAGGTGAAGCATTAAAATGTGAAATAGGGAAGGGGTGGGGAGGGGTTCGAGGGGTGAAGGAAAGGATATACCAGAGTGAGAGTGGAGGGATTGGGGGAGGTTGGGTGTGTTAGAAACGAGAAAGAGAGGGCTCAAGAAAAGGAAAAAAAAAGGCCACATTTACCGCCCCCTCCACACCCCCCCCCCCCAACCCCCCTTCTTAAAACCCTCCGTTCTCTCCAACCGTAAGCCCACTCCCTCCCCACCGACAGACACCTATTGTGACTGAAGTTCGCAGTCCCCATCCCATAAAGTCGTATTTGCTGCTTTTCGCGTCCCCGTCTTTAGGTTACGTTCGTACACCCAAATCCCTCTTTATCTCCATCTAAAAACTTTTAGTCCCGCAAGAGGCGTTAATTCTCATGAGTCCCTGCGGCCTATGTGCATCTATGCCTCTTGCACCTGAAAGGGGCTGGCAGCCTGGCTGACTAGGTTCTTTCTTGGTCTTTACGCTTCGCCTGTTTCTCTCCGTGGCTAAACTGCTTCTGCCGGCATAAAAACCATAAACTGATCCCTTCACTGTAAAATTTTTAAAGGCAGACCGCACCTTCTCACTTCAATAGCATGGTTATAAAGCCGAGGGATACAGAGAGAGAGAGAGAGAGAGAGAGAGAGAGAGAGAGAGAGAGAGAGAGAGAGAGAGAGAGAGAGAGAGAGAGAGAGAGAGAGAGAGAGAGAGAGAGTGCAGGCAGAGTAGGACACCCCTTCAAGACGTGTGTGTTCTAGGACGAAATCATAGTAATCATCACTGTTGAAAACACACGTCAAAAATAACAAACCAACTAATCAGCTTA
The DNA here is from genome assembly GCA_036245525.1 of Semisulcospira habei. NCBI lineage: Eukaryota > Metazoa > Mollusca > Gastropoda > Semisulcospiridae > Semisulcospira > Semisulcospira habei. The sequence continues at coordinate 162,213,466 of BTPG01000005.1, forward strand.
CTAGAGTCTCATGTGTTCAAGCTTAAAAAAAATGTGTGCGCGCAAACTGACAGCTTTGCATAGATCTATTTATCGGTATGTGATAGTGCTTACATAATATTACATATGCTTCTTACTTCAAACCGAGGTATCGTCAGTCAGTGCGTGTGCCTGTACTCTCCCTTCCTCTCTCTCGGTGTGTGTGTGTGTGTGTGTGTGTGTGTGTGTGTGTGTGTGTGTGTGTGTGTGTGTGTGTGTGTGCGTGTGTGCGTGTGCGCGTTTATGTGTGAACGTGCACACGTCCGCATCCAAATGTATGCAGTGTGTGTGCATGTTCATGTCTGACTGAATGTGCAAAGCGCGTATACTAAATGCAGTACATATAACTCATCGAGACGTGCCGCCTCTCGATACGCGGCTTAAGCCGCATATCCGGAGGCGGCACGTCTCAAATGAGTTAAAGCTGCATGCTACTGCGTTTGTCTGCGTGCCTACGAGCGAAGGGGGGACACTTGCCGAGTGGAGGAAAAGGCTGCAGGAAACAACAGCAGGAAGAGTAAGTGAAAGAACCACAGCTCGAAAACAATCTCGCCTTTTGGATACAATGCCTAGAAGAGAACAAGCTGCGAAATATTAACACCCAAAACATTTCAGTCGCACACTTGTACCTCGATTGCTTCCTACATCTGTGGGCAAAAACGTACGCGAGGTGCTAAAAATTTACTCGACGCCAGCAGGAGACGGGTTCTCATGATCAGTCCTGTCGTTTGCATGGGCTCATGAGAATCTATTCCTCTTGCAGACTGACGAACTTTCTCTCAGTTTCTGATCTCTCTCTACCCTCAAAACGCTAACTTCTAAACAGCAAAGTTTTTTTTTTAAACGATACATACCAGCAAGATAGGCATCAATTCTCATGACACCTACGGTCTGCATGGGTTCCTGAGAATCTATGCTTCTTGCAGACGGAAGGATCTCTCTCTAACTTTCCACTCTTTTTCTACCCTCCAAATGGCGCACAGTTCTGACAGGAGCGCTCTGATGTATGGCCCCAAACCTTTCCTTTTCTTCAAAGTCAGTCAGTCATACACAGAGCCCGTAAAATCTGCTTTTTTCGAACACAGATACGTGTGTGCCAGTACATACACATATGTACACAAAACAATGAGCTGGGAACATCAATCTAGGTATGTGCCTCAACAGATGTAGGAACTGTACTTTCGGACTGAGAACTTGTGTACTGAAAAGCAGCAAGAAATTTCTTCTACCCACCCCAGTTCCAATCCACGGCAATAAAGGGTGGTGGGTGGGTGGGTGGGGGAAGAGAGAGAGAAAAAAAAGAAAGAAGTAAAAGTGAAAAAAGAAAAAGAAACGGGGTAAAAAAAAAATATCCAAGTTGCCCCGTATTGTTGTAAATCAAAGATGGAGCTCCGTTCGGTGCTGAGATCCGGTGCGCATAGTTTCCTTGCTTTGTAGTTAACATTAGAAACTTTGGAAAGCGACTTGGGAACACGAGAAACGTTCGGTACGGAACTACTCCCATCTGCCAGATTAGCAGATCCTCATGTGCCCCTCCCGGTTGTTGGGACTCTTGAAAGTTCATGCCTTGTGTTCGCACGGATGGGAACAATTTAACGAACGTCTGTGATCCTTCTGACACATTAGAGAATCGGATACTCAGCCTAAGACTTAACAGTCACAGACATACCAGTCTCTGCTGCTTACTGCGCAAGAATGTGAATGAACTTATAAATCAAGTTAATATCGCCAAGAGGCTTAGATTATCATGATCCCCTGCCAGTTGCAGGGGTTCATGAGAATCTATGCCTCTTGTAGATGCCTGTTCAGCTTAAGACTAAGAAGGAATGGCGGAGTCAGTGCACCACCAGCTGAGTCAATAAGCACTCTTGCCAGCTGCCGACCCTGCGAGGGCCCCCAAACCCAACTAATCGTCGACTGCCTGTCGAAATCCCTGACAGGGCCCCACAGCTGTCAAAATAATTAGGTCTTAGAGTTTGGGGGGGGGGGGGTTGGGCAAAACAAAAATATCAGATATGTGGTGTAAATATATTGTGCAAAACAGACAATATCCCCAAAACAAAAATTATACTCCTTCCTCTGACTTCATTCCAAGGCACTGTTTGTTGTTTTCTGAAATCATCAAGCCTGATTCAATAAGGATTTTATGAATGAATGTGCCCGCAAGACATGTGCGCCCGCTCTAACAAGTGTCTTCAAAAACTAACCACAGGTGTAAATGGCAATCAAATTGTTGCAGTTATTAAATATGTCATAATTCATCTTGATTAAATTATTAGTGTGGGATATGAAAATCTAGGCACAGAGAGCGCTGATGGGCTAGGAACCTCTTGGGCCAAGAATTATCACAGCCTTTAGAACCAAGAAAAGATCAAGCTGAACGTCATCCAGTGTTATGCGCCTATTAATGACAGTGACGAGGAAGAGAAAGCCTTGCGAGTATCATCAGCAAAAACTACGGAATACTGAATTTACTTCATAATACAGTAGTACTAATTTCATCAGCGGACATCATCTGCTGGGGCAGGTAACTATGAGGTAACTACCTCAAACTGATTAAAAACTTTTTTTTTTCATCCACAGGACTAGAATGCATCAAGCGATAACCTACCAATAAACAGAAGCTGGTCCAGGAAGCAGATTTTCGTTGACAATCCCCGAGGTATTTGATTTTTATGAAGCCCGATCAAAGCGGACTTATATTATGTAAGTAGACTCCCCCCCACCCCCTCGTCCATATGTGAATGCGTGTACGTGACAGGAGTTACTGGTATCATGGGCACAACGAGATAATGGCTAGGGATGATCAAATTGACCTTTTACCTTCCGTCAAGTTGCGACCAGGATTGAAGGAGCCCCGTGGGATACTTGGTGGTATCAGATCACAGCTTGTTTGTCGATTTATTTTACACCCATACAGATTCTCAGTTCTGCAACAGATCAGCATTTCATACAATTTGCCTCACAGTAACTGGAATTCTTTCCAAGAAAACAGTATCGTTCAATGAAAGACACTTAACAAGAGCAGATGTAACGATCCAACAAACAAACCAAAAACTCACGTGAAATCTTTGCACGGAATACTACAGCAGTCCAGCTGTTGAGTGATGGGCTGTTTGACATGAAATTTGTACAGGTTTTCTACGGTGATCTTGTTTGTCCGCAACACTTGTACGTAGCCACGCAACCGGAGCCTCAGTCTTTTTGTAATCTGAAAAGTACAAATATTTATAATATAAATCAATAGTACTACTACTTAGTAATAGTACTGGTATGTGAATGGTTCAAAGAGCAGTGTGACTATGTGCATAGCCAGAAAGCTACAAATGACTGAAATACACAGAAAACTGTACACAGCAGAACAAAAACATATTGAGCATCATAACAATTGAATTATAAATTATGACTACACAGGTATGTACATGATGCACATGAAAACACAGCTTAACAAGGCAGAACATCAGGTGCATTAATGGAAGCCCTGGTAGACAATATTTATAAGATTCAATGACTAGAAAATAGTGATTTGAACAATCAAATGAAAAAGCAGAGGTGACATGATGCAGGTGCAAAACACACACAAAAACAGAAAGTCCATACTCACTTCTTCTAATCTACTCTCTTCGTCTGATTCTTTCTTGACGTATGGAAGAGAATCAAATATTGCCTGAAACATAAAACAATACAAAACATTTTACAATGAGCAAAACGGAAAAAGCAAAATATGTATAGAAAAATGAATGAAACAGTGGCAAACAAAACACCACATAATACCAAACCTAGGTACAAAAGTGGTTTTGAGAAAAAAATGTATGATTTCAACAGACCATCATCATTTACTTTTGATAACGACCACTGTATTGTAACATCATAAACACCTGCACACAACAAAGAACACACCCTACACTTAAACATTTACTTTATTTAAAACTTTAAGTTAGTGACTTTTATATGAATTTATTTATAATTTTTTTAAAAAATTCAAAGGTGTCTGGGACAGTGTATAAATTGATTCATTGCTTTTGAGTGTTGTAAAATTATAAAGAAGTTCGTGTTATCAAGCTAAACGCTAAAATCCAGCTCTGAATCGTTCAAAAGGTGCTATCGGTTACAGTTTGGTTTTAAGTTTGCATGTCTGGTTTTTCTAAAGGACATAATTATATGTCTTTTCAGTGACTGTCAACCAAACAGCCATGTTGCATACATGCATTAACATAACCTCGCAAGGTACAAAATATGAAAGCCCAGCAACAGTCCCTTTCCAAAGCAAGAGTGATAGATTCTCACAATCCCCTGCGGCTGCACAGGCCTGTGAAAATCTATGCCTCTTGAGGATTGATCCCCTTACGGGACATTCTCTGTCTGAGGACGTCACTCAGGAATAGGTCTACGGCTGGACAGAAACAAAGCAGAATGGATGATTATTTTGAGCGACGCATGGAGGAGACCCAATCTCCAATCCGTCTTTCAAACCAACGCATAATGTAAAAGGCTTTTTTTTTAAATTCCCTCCCCCCCCCCCCCCCCCTCTTCCATAACGGCCCAATGTCACGCGGTCTTAACAAGTGCAATAAACCGCGCAACATTCAAAGGCAATGACGGCCTTTCATGCTTGTTTTTTTTTATCGAGCCATATTCTAATTTCAAACTGCAATAGGGTGCCTTTGATCACCGCGTTACAGCTGATAGTGTCGGCCGTAAAGGCTTCAGCAAGCAGGAAACTAGTAATTATAGGCTTGCGCCCGATGTATGAGTCCAAATATTTATTTCGACACTTATCATTAGCGCAGGCGGTCAATAGAAATCCTTTGAAGTGGTTGATTGAGCGGCCACAAAACGGGCGAAATACGTTATGAATAGCTCGTGCGGTTATAGATACGCATGCCATAGCTGCTCCGCAATTTCCGCATGTGTGAGCTAAAGATCTCTATTCACTCAAAATTAATAGTTACAATAAATCAATTTATTGGCGACTCAATTTAACTGCTAGCCTTTAAAAAACGAATGGTCTCAGTCGTCCGGTGAACGCGTATCCATTTAACCCCTCCACCGTCGTGAAAAGTGGAACACCACCCAAGTGCAAGAGGTACAGATCCCCACGAGCACCCGCAGTTGCAGGGGCTTATGAGGATTTATACCTCTCACTCAAACTACTTTGCAATGTGAGTATCCATGTTCCTTTGAATTTACAATGATTCCTAAAACACAATCAGCCTCCATTGGCAGTGGAAGGTTTAACATTTTAGAAAGGAGAAAACAACCCCCCCCAAAAAAAAAACAACAACAACAACAACAAAAATCAAACGGATCCCAGGCTTTTTTTAGTAGGCTTTTTTTTTAGTACCAGCTGCAGGCGACTCATCAACCGGACAGCTCAAAAGTACTAACATATTAAGTTGGCATTTGTGGAAGGTTTGGGTGTCTCTCTTATACCGTTGTAGACAGACAACACTTTCCAAGTCTATAGCACATTAGCAGGGGCGAAATAATTTAATTTACCTTCCATTTAACGACTTCTGGAATGTTTCATGTTAGTCAGCAAAGTCTGAAATGTACTTCTACTGTCTACTGCATAGTCACTCTAATGTATATTCGGTTGAATGCAAGGACTTGGGCATAAAAGGCAAACTGTCATCCGCAGCAATTTTAGACGGTAGGAGATGTGGCGGTGTCAGTTTTACGCTTGTCCTTACAAATACAATGCTTAAAATGCGACAAAACACAGACACAATCTCAACAGTGTCGGCACGTCCAGCCAACTAGATAGGCAAGGTTGACGTGGTGATTTACTAATGACTTTTGCAAACGTGAAGGTGGTATCATTACCGTAATACAATCCTGGCCCGCTACTGTTGCTGGGAATTTGATAAGCAATTAATAACAAAATTTATTTTTAAAAAATAAAAACAACTCCAGTACGTTGTGTCCCAAATGTGAACTTAAACAAGAAGAAGATAGTAACACTCCATATTTGGGAGTTGTCGCTACAGTTCAGGTGACACTGACAGATGGACCACTACGCTAAGAGTTCGGTGAGCAGATGCGCCTCACTTATACAGTCATGGTCGATCTATACTGACAAGCAAAAGAAAAATGAGACATTTTTGAAATCATTGAAAACACTTTCGTGTTTCTGGTGATTGCAAAAATGTCGCATTTCGTTTGGTCCGGCTTTCGGATTGGTCACCTATGTACCGGCTGCAGTTGATGGATCGACCATGATAATTCAAGTGTAGTGTCAGGTTAAGCTTGGCGCCATCTGACCCTTGAAATGTCATGGTCGGTAAATCTCGTGCTGTAGTGCGCCTGGACTAAATGGGTTAAATGCCTCAAACCCGCTTGTGTTGTAATCTGTTCTAGTAAGGCAAAAGAAAGCAAGTCCATTTCAGTGAAAAACGAGATAACAATGAAAAATCTCACTGTCGCCTTTCCAGGGCAGATTTATTAATATTATCGTAGCGGATCTTCAGATGAAACCACGAAGGTTAAACTACACCACCGACAGCGAATCAATAACGACAACCAGTGTGTGACAGGTAGTGACGACCGCAGGGCGTTCCAGAACACTTATCATCCAGTAGCGCAATTCATCTGCAAGAACTAGAAGCAGAGATTCGCGTCAGCTCCCACGGATGCAGGGAGTCATGAAAATGTACGCCTGTTGTCGAGATAACCTCTGTTCCTCAAATGGAAGGGATCATCGGGGTTTTATTATTAAAAAGACGACTATTGACGACAGTATTCGTCATCCACAAGGCAAAAAGCCAGGGTATCAGATCACGGTCAGTCTTGTGTCAAACCCCATCCCGAACTGCCTTACCCCTTCCGTGTCCCCATTCTGCTGTGATTTCAACCGTGTCTCGCTTGGATTGGCTTCAATAACGGCAATCCCTTCCAACTGCAAGAGGCATAGATTCAAATGAGCGCTGCTTAAGGCACGGGCTCATGAGACTATGCCTCTTGTTTTGTGTGATGCGCCCATTTAAATTTTCAATTTTACGCTGATGAGTTATTCTGTCATGACGGTAGCGCGGAATCTCGCAGGCTTCATGAAAAAAAAAAAATCCTCCTAAAAGGCATTTCATGTTCAAGTGCAGACATCGCATGATCCCAACCCGCAAGCAAGCCGCATTGATTCTGGTGGTTTACGAGGATATATGCTTCTCACAGTCTGAGGAAGTTAGCCGAGTGAAAGATTCATACTGTGCGAGGGTGCCGACGCCGAGGAAAATGTAGGGGTATCATATCTTTTTATGTCTCCCGAGCCGTGGAAGGTATAGAGGCGCATGCAAGCTGTGCGGCCAAGGTGATTTAGGGGCCAGGGGGTAAGGGGACCAAGGCGGAATGATAAACAACCCCCCCCCCCCCCCTCCACGGTGTCTGACTCCGAAATACAATTTGGCTTTCCCCTTTCTGTCCACGGTCCTGTGTGCAGAAAAAGAGGAAACAGCAAGTACCACTGGTTGTTGTCCATGATGACCGGAAGTAAAGCACGCTAGACTACAAATACGCTTGCCAGTGCACCATGCACCGTTTACACAGAAATGGGACTATCTGATACACTGTTCCGTGGCTTCTTTTTTTTTTTTTTTTTTGGTCAAGTTTTAACGTTGCAAACCATACAGTAAAATAAAAAAATATTTTTAAAAATCCGGCTTCCATAGTTAAGCTTCTAATCCAGTCACCTTTATCTGCGCAAAACAGATAAATTTACGTGAACTCGTCCGAATCTATAAAAAGTTATTCAACGCTATTATTCCTTTTTATAAGAACAATAAGGACTTTGTGAACCTTGACGAAAGTCAGCCCCGACTGCTTAAAACTCAAACTGCATATGTGTTTTTGTGTGACGACATCATCGATTTCGATGGTCTACCCATTGCAACCCACCCTAATCCTGTATCCTGAATTAACGCTGGCGTAGTGGAATTGGAAACCCAGACCCACTCAACTCCATTTTATTTAATGCCATCGCGGCTAGAAGATAGTGGAATCAACTTATCAGGACTGCCACAGTAAATAATGCATAGCATTTATATGGCGCATTTCTCATATTTATAATATAACTCAATGCGCAGAATGTAGCCGCGAACTAAACCCAACAAGCACGCTCACGTGAATCACACGCATTCACTCACACACTGTACGTAAACACAGAACATTCACGTGGTGCTAAGGGCAAGCTCAAGCGAGCTACTGACGGTATTTGGAAATCGTTTTGTATTTGAAATTTTATTAAGTTGGCTGAAACTGATACCAAAGTGGAGGGGGAGGAAGAGCCGGAGTACCCGGAGAAAGAACCCCCGACGGTCCGCCCGAATTAACGGTGACACTTACTAGAGGAGAAAAATCCGACGCCGGAACCCGGAATCGAACCTCGCACCTTTAGCATTGGTGGCAGGCGCCTTAACCACTGCGCCACGGACCGCCCCGTATTTCTTGTCCGAGGCCAAACCAATACTAAAAAACATTAACGCGAAATAATACGGCAGCCAAAGAAGGTCCAAGGCACAGGGCCCACTGTTACCAGTCCGTCGGTAGCAAGTCCACGAGACAAACCCCAACTTCTTTCACAGTCAGCGCCGATTAGAAATAGCTCAAGGGCAGTGACTGATTAACTTGGCGCCTATAGACGCCATGCTATTCAAGCAATGCCCTTAAATAACGACGGTCGAATCATCTCCCGCGCCTTGTACGCAGTGCTCAGGAAAGAAAATACCAAACGTAAAACGCGTGGCTCCGGGAAGGCAAAGGTCGCGAGCATGACCCGACGACACAAAGCCTGGGGGGTAATAAACCGGCCATTTCTTTCAACCGGCTCGCAGATCAATGGGGGTGTGTGGAAGGGAAGGGGTGGGGTGGGGTGGGGGGTGGGGGGGGCTCATGGCACAAAGAGACCGAGCGAAGACCAGCTCCACTAGTGGGTGTTAAAAGAAGACCTGGAGAACACTTCGCTTCAGGCTGAGTAGAGGCACAGACTCTCGTGAGCCCATGCAAACTGAACGGGATCATGGAGATTTAGATGTTTCTTGCAGCCACGTAAATCCATATGACCCTTGCGGTCGGCTCACATTCGCTTGCATATCGCAGGACCTCGGTGAGGGACAGTACACATGGTAATTCGAACTCAAAGGCCCAGTACACAAGCGAATTTTTCGATCCCGGCAAAAGCTTAGATCCGCCTTGGTTGTGCCTACCCAAAAACCTGACAAAAAAGAGACACAAGTTCCTCACTGGCACAAACATGTTAGTGACCAACTTCATCGGCGTTTCTCTAGTCGAGGAGATAAACTGGGCTTAGGCTGACGACTGGTCCGTCCGACCCCACTAGACTCCCAGGGGCAACGGAGACTCTCTCTCCCCTGCCCTCACAATCACTTTCTGCGACATGGAGAGAGAGCAATCCCTCGTAAATCTTTCTTTCGTTCTTATGATCTTCGTGTCTTTAACTCCCGGTGACAAACCAAGTGATCAATCTGCAAGAGGCAGTGATTCTCATGAGCCCCTGCGACTCCAGGGGCTCATGAGAATCACTGCCTCTTGCTGGCATCGATCAGCTCCCTCTTCCTACTTAAAATTAGTCATCGATGGCTTTCTGCAGACTTAGGTCTGTTGGTGGAAAATTCGATAAGCTCGTCCAAGCTGAAGTGCTCTCGACGCTCACTTACAAACCGCAAAAATCTTAAACTGTACCTTTTAAAATTAAACAACGTACGAGATTAATTCCTCAAGTTGCCCTTTAGCATTGTGTAACACACTAACACTAATAAAAGCAGGGAACAGATCAAACCAAACAATTTCTAGAGCCACCAAAGTGAGAAAAAAAAATGTAACCACCAAGATGAGAAGCCGGGCAGATTTGCAATTATTTTTTTTGTACTAAATTGTAATTATGCAAAAAACAAAACAAAACCAACAACCCACAATTCACCAATTTTTATGAACTGTACCATCACGCTGACGCCCCCCCCCCCCCCCCCAATCCCCCCCTCCTTTTTTTTTTCTTAAATCATTTTGTAAGTGAAAACAGTCTTTCAACCACACCCTACATTCCTCAAGAGACATAGATTCTCATGAGCTTAGGAAGCCGCTGGTGTGAGGGATCAGCTACGTTTGCAACATTTTATGTCCTCCAGATTGAGGAATTATTCTGAGTTAACTCTTCAACTGCGAATCGGATTAAGAAAAACGGACGGCAAGCACTCCGTCTCTTTCATCTCTACAATTTCTCTCCCTTCTCAGTTTAGTGCAAAACTTCAAACAACCGTGTTAAACTCCTCTGCAAACACCCCATGCTAGCAATAATTTGCAACAGAGGGAAACTTTTTTTTAACAGAGAAGCTGATCCTTTGAAAAGTTTTAATCATAAGCCCATCACTAAAGGCAGTAAAACACTTAATAAATCCACAAAGAAGTTTTTGGGGCATATTGCAAATCTCATTTTAAGACTACCAAGTTCAACTGGTGTGAAATTATACAGGGCACACTAACGTCTTGTTATTATTATTTTTTAAATGTATTACTATTAGTATATTAATTTTGGTGTTAGCGTTTAGTGTAATACGGTTTTAGTCCTCATTTTTCAAACAGATGTACCTATAAACTTGCAACGATGAAAACCTCGAATTTCTCTGCTATGACTACGAGCTTTCATTTTCAATAAAGTGAAAAACATTTCCGGACAATAAATATCGAAATCTAAAAACAAGTTTGTTGAAAGAAATCTTTAAAATTCACTTGCTGGCTAAGATGGATACTACTGGTACTAATGTTCCTAAAGTTAACCGAATACGAATAACTGTACTGTCCTAAGATGGAAAATACGACTGCAATGTCAAAATTACATACAATCTGCGTTTCAACAGACGCTAGACCCCACCAACCCCCCTTTTCTCAAAGCTGCTTTCCCACTGCAGTTTCACGTTTGGCACACACTGACACAGCCTGCTAAAGAAAAATGCCAACAATTCTTTCGCTGCCGTTTGTTGTCAGGAAGCTTTGCTTTTGAAGTGTTGTCTTTGTAACTGAGCCCCGGCCATTTGACTTCACTACAGACCCTCCCTTCTGTATGGCGGTGAGGTGGATGAAAGAAAGAACAAAAACAAAAAAGTTTTGTCCACCTTAACCCCATCACTGCCAGAAAACGCAGATTGTGTTCCTAAATCTTTGTTAATCCAATGCCAAAGAGCCCGGCAGAAGCCATCCAAGAAAAACGGATACAAAGTGATATCAACAAGAGGAATAGATCGTCATGAGACCTCGCAACTGCGGCCACTCATGGGGATCTATGTCTCATGTAGATGGATTGTTTTCACTTTTTCTCGACAGTGAAGAGGTTAACTGACATACAGTACAAGGAATTGAGCACACAAGTAAGTAAAAAATGACGCTAAAGGCGACTCCGTCTTGAGGTAGACTACCAACAAAAGGTAGGACCCGACAAGTCCACCGACCTCTTGCAAGAAACTGGCCATTTTTTTTTTAAAGCTGCCACAATAACACAAAAGATGAGCACACATGAAACATATATATATATTTTAAATTACAAAGACAAATATCAACCGCCAGACAAACCAACTACCAACAAGCTTTTTAAAAAATCCTGAATCTGTTATTTTCATTACAATTCCTACCACTTAATATCCTGATCCCAGAGGGAGAGAACTAAATCCATGGGGTCAAATCCATCAACTTGGGATGAACCAGTAAATCTTGCCGCTCGCAATAAAGGGTAATGCCAATGACGCTCTCCCCCCTGGAGGAATCTGCGTGGAACAATAGAAGCCCCCCCCCCCCCTCCCCCCCCACCAGGGCAAGCCTTGACTATTCTAAAAGGAAGCCGACTCACGCAGTCTTCTTCAGCAACGATATCCTGCCACACAATATGAACACTTTTCATCCTGACACACCACTGCTTGAAATTAATCTGAATATGATAGCTCAAGAGTGGTGCCAGAATAGCTTGCCGCCTCAAAGGCCAAGCTATTCTGGCACCACCCTTGAACTAAAAAGGTTGAGGTATGTCCTATATCTGTAATGTAGCCGTGATATATGCCAAAAACCAAATTTTTAAAAAATGAACCTCAGGATGTAATGGGTTTATACACAGGTTTAGAAGGTATGCGCGGCCATGTCAATGGCAACTAAACCATATGAATTAGCACAACAACGACTGAGTGACCAATTCTGAGTAATGTACTCAATTACTGATTTTTTTCTACTCTTTCCAAACGATCAAATGATGCGATGCAGCACAACTTTCACTACTGTTTGCAGAAAGAAATACCGCGGCCGGCTCTGCTCCTGGAAATGAAGGTCGAGGAAAGGCCATCGCACACAGTCTTTCACTCTCTGGACTTTTCAGCCCCGAAGACAATTCCATTCTGGATGAGGCATAGATTCACAGAAGCAAGGGCTTTTGTGAATCTATGCCTCTTATTGATCGACCGACCTCATTTATATCAGACGTGAACGTCGTGGGTTTACGTCTACAACCCGGTCTCCCGTCTCTGTCCACTCCTTCAATAGTCCATCTGCTGGCGACCGACTGCTCAACAAAATTTGCATTCAGAGCAAGCGCTGTGAAAAAGCAAAGCGCTAGGCCGGCAAAGGTAGATTAGAGGCCAAAGGAGTCCAGTGATTGAATAATTGCTCCTTGGCAAACGCAGACACAAATCCGCATGTCCTCCCCAACATGGAAATGTAAATGGCACCAATTTTCGCCCAGAGGCACTGATTATTTTGACACCCCCACCCCCCCCCCCCCCCCACCAAAAAAAAAAAAACCAAACAAAAACCTATTGCATTCATTTGCATGCAGAATGGATTCGACGGACTACCTACCGACTCTCCGCGGGCGCTGGAAATACTGAAAAGCTTTGGGTCCCTTGTTCCAACACTGACTGGATGCACAATGACAGCTCACCTCTTAAGTAGCAAGGCCGCAAGGGTGAACAAAATTAACACTGGCAATAAGCATAAATCTTTATTAGCCCCCACAAATGCGGGGACGTATGAAAATGTAGGTCTCTTGCAGGACTGCATTCGCTGATGGTGGTGTCCTCGTCAGATCCCTTCAGAAACGAAAAATCTCTTGACTGGGCCCTGTACATCTCAGCCTTCATGTAAGAAATTACCGCGGGCTGCTGGTACTAAAACGAAATGATCGGACCAAAGTGCCGGGACCGAAGCCATCAAGGGGGAAGTCTGTCTGGCAGACGAAGGGCACCAGTTTTAACTGCCTCCCCAAACAGTAGTGACGGACTAGCGATCGATAGCACGAGTAGTTCTACTAGAAGTAGTAGAAGGACTGTTGTCACAATGCCAGCCAGCCCAAAGAAGCGCATCAACTACGTTTATTTTTTGGTCGCTGCAAGTGTAGCGACCAAAACAAACGTATTTGGTGCACTGTCTAGAGGATTTGTTGGTCTAATTGTAAAGTTCTGAATTGGTGGCAATGTGTATACTATAAATATGATTGCAGAGCTAGGGGGAAAAAAGATTAAAAACAGAGAAGAAACTAGATCGACTGTGAGACTTAAAATGCCAATGCTGCTGGACAATAGACAGGACTAGTACAAGAACGAAGACTACCTTAGCCGAAGGTCCAGCATGACAGGGTGGGGCCACACTGGTTACCTCTCTCGATCCGCTACGTACGTAGCAAATTAACAGAGGCAACCAGCGTGAGATCGAGCCTGCGGACCTTTTACAGTTCGTGGCCCAAAGCACAAGTTGGGCTCGACGTTCAAAAGCAGAAACAGAGGAAGGGGGATTAGACCGAAGAAGATAGGCGCACTCAAACTGTCCTTTCCTTGAGCCGGTCTGAAATATTAGGTAAGCCTGGCCAAACAGTAGTCTCCGAGGGAGGAAAATCCCCCCCCCCCCCCCCCCCCACACCACCCTACTGTACAAATATGCGGGGGATAATTTGGTTGCCTGTCTGCTGGCCAAGCCGACCAGTCATACCCTGATACCCTCGGGGCCTCCTTCCTCTGTAAAATCTAGACGTCTTCACTAGATCTGCTAACTTCGTCAGAAGGTGTGTGCCTAAACCCTGCCAGCATGGGCACGAGGTGGAAATTCTCATAAGGCCAATTTGGATACAGTGGCCCATGAAAATCTATGCCTTTTACAGCCTGTTGAGTGACTGAGATGGCAAGAAGTGCTGATCATCATGGGTCAATGTGGGCTTCTGGGACCTATGAGCGTCTATCCACTTTCCACCAGAAAGAAGGGGTTTGTTGTTGCAGTGCAAAGTTTGTCCCCGAGTTCTGCAGATCGCTCCCCCAAGCCCCCCCCCCCCCCCCACCCCCCCCCCCCACGACAACACAGAGCCACAAAGAGCGGACAGCAAAGCCCCCTGTATAGCTTTTCCCCAGATCAAATAGTGCACTGATAAACGGTCCCCGAAACTGCGAAAGACATGAATTTGCTTCATCACGAGAACACTGTGGCTATGCTGCTCACTGCCAAATCGATGTGATCGTATGCTAACTGCTAACACTAACTGACGAAAATGATCCTTAAGGAAAATACAAGAGACCCTACAAAAACAAAAAAAATCAACCAAAACAAGAAACACTGCACAGAGAACAACAAAAAAGCTACCCATTATAACAAGTTTTAAAAAAACCCAGCCATTTAAGTCTTTTTGGTTTAAACATCCTCGTGAAAATTAATAGTAACATACAGATGATTTCACAATGCAATACATCACAGCATTGCCCCCCCCCCCCCCCTTCCAAAAAAAAACAAACAACAACAAACCAAAAACAAAACCAGCCCTCCTCAACCCCAAAAAAACAACCCCCCCCCCCCCCCACAACCAGTATGCCCAAAATGGTGTGTACAAGTAAAACTTCCTATACACGAAAAAAATGCAACATATTCAACAGCTAATTATATCAATGTAGCTCAGTATAGTTTCAGCTTTGGGAGGTGTCCGCGTACATGTATACACACATGTATCTTTAAGACCACCACATACTTGTGCTGGGGCCAGTGATAGGTCAGCCACGCACCAGTCAGTCACAATAGTGTCTCAACCTTTCAACAAATTGTTCTAGAAGTATAAACTATAATACAGTGTAGTATGCTAGAACTAGAAGCAGCTGTAACACTGAAACGTCAAGCAACGTTGTCGAGCATTTTTACCTATAGAATTAGAAAGAAGAGAAAGAAGACAATGAGCCGGAAAAAGTCAACCATTATTAATTTTCATGTTGTGTGCATACATGCATACAAACCTGAAAACACATTGCAAACCCTGCTCACTAAAATTACTGTCCAGAAGATTTATAGGTTCATGGATCATTTAAAACTTCTGCCAGTGGTACAGCTAGGGAAACAACTAATCAATATCACATGGAACAGCTTGGCACTTAACACTTAAGTACTGATTAATAGTAATACAACATGCTGTCTTAATGATTATTTTAAACTACTATTAAACTAAGTAAAACTCAAACCATGCACGCACACAAACCACTAACTTTCTATACATTTTTTGTTTAAAAAACAGATGGCATTATATTTATATGTCACTGATGATTTTAAAATGTTTTCATATACAGAAAAATAAACATGATACAAAAAAATTACATCTTATTCCAATGTCAAAGTATTATAATGCACTTATCATAATGCCACTGACTGAGCATAACTATGTAAATGATTATGATCCAAAATTACAACAAAAACGATTGGCAGGAAACATCAGCTTATTAGTATTAAAGCCATATGGTATTCCTATGGTGCATTAAATAAAAAATGTATGAATATTTTATTCACAATACACTGTATTACAACTGAAAACAGAGAGTATCTGCTCAGCACTGATATTAATTTAAATTATTACAAATTTTAAAATGCTGGTCTCTCATACAACATAACAGTGAACATTTCCTTTTTTTTTTAAAGCAGAAATCTCTTTAGATGTAACAATGTTAGTACTTTTCAGCACATAAACATGAACTAGAACAAAACTGCATTCTCATACAACTGTTACAGCCAGACTTCTGTATGATAGGGACATTGATACAGATCTGCATTCTGATTGAAAATGGAAGCGATTTATTTTTTTGCATTTTATTAAATTATCTTGAAATGACCAAGGCACATCTATATGTGTTGCGTCTTAAAGTCATACTGCAATGCCTAATTTTACTTAGTCTTATGTTATTAAAACCAATCCATAAACTCTGTGACCAAGACACTGGGGGTCAGAACTATGCAATGCAAAACTGTGAAACTTGATGCATGTGTGGCTTCTCAGACTTACCTGCATATTCGTTATTCCAATTTCGTCATTACTAAGCCATCTAAGACGTGCTGACAGCTTTTGGGCTTCGTGTTGAATGATAATGCCTCCGAGCAGTTCTGGACTGATGGGGTCCTGTTTATTATCAGTCACATAGCCATCTTCGTCGTACTCAAACGTCCGACGCTCCGTAGTCGCGTCTAAGTTTTTCAGTTTTAAGTGGCTAGATTCATTAACACTTTTACCAATCCACTTGTGCTCATCACTAAGTGATGCACATATTTGGTATAAACAGAAAATCACAGAAAGATGCAAACAGAGAAAATGTCTCCTCATGTTTTCTTTGCGTCCGGACGCCATGTTGTAAAATCCAAGTGTAATATCGACCGAAGATTCGGCGTGAAAAACGCTGCAAAAAGCGGTTCCACGACACTTCCACAACCACTACACGATTCACTGCACCCCATCGAGACGTCGACACATGTGCGACAGAAAACAAATCCACGATTCCCCGTCCATTTTCGTCGCTAGATTGCTCGCAACTGTGCTACATCGTCCAGACGATACACTCTTTACGATGATTGATGCATGCTAATATGTGAAGCTACATAGCACAATTCTCCGCGGTTTCGTACAAAATTGGGGGCATCCCTCGCATACGAAGCGCGGCGTAAAATCGACGCACAAGAAAACACTAGCAAAATGGCCGCGTCCTTGGGGGCTGTTTGCAGACGATGTTTTCAGCAGTTGTTTGCAACTACAAAATTAGAAGCACGGAAAAGGATACTCCTCCCTGCAGTTACATCTCGTAGAGGATTTAAATCTGGATGTAATTTATTTATCTGTTTTCCATAGCAGAGCGCGTCAGTTGTATAACTATCTGCAGTACTTTATAATCGTTCGATTTATTTTCCTGCGTTTGTTGTTTGTTTTTCAGCCCACCGGTTTCAGTGGGCCGTCTCTTTTCCAACGATATATAATATAGTATACCTCGCCCTGTACCTAGGTTAACTGCACTAGTGTCGCCATTACTTTGATATTCACACTTATCCAGTCGCTCGGACTGGTCCTGTGCGCTAGAACTGCGCACACAAGTAGGCTTGAACACTGTTAGTGTGGTCTCGTACATTCTAGCTATAGGGTATAGGGTTCGGAAAGTTCCCCGCGTTGCCTAGGAGCGTCGGCTGCCACGTCACCATCTTGAGAGGACACGCTAGCCTGGCAATAGACTTAAGATAGTAGCGAAGTAGTGTTTCAACACGTTTTGTTCTTCATTTTTCTTCCTCTTTGGAAACAAACAAAAACAGATTCTGGTTAGTGGTTTCCTACGGTGATGGCAAGACTTGCTGTTATTGCCTATAACACATCAGGACTTTCCTGACCGTGATTTCCCGATGAACGCATGAATCGCGTATCCTCTCAAGATGGCTGCCACAACTAGCGTGATGACGTCAGCTTCCCGAGCCCTATTGCTAAGTGCCACGCTGTTTGTCATCTGCAACTTGTATTGAGTGGAATTCTCAGACACACTGATAGTTATAGTGTAGTGCTATGGTAGTCACACATCATGTGATTCTTTCTCAGAGCTTGCTCAATACAAGTGCAGAGAGCACACTCTCTAAGTCTAAGCCGATCTAGTCCACAGTACTGGTCCGAGCGACCAGACGAGTGTTAAAATTGCAACAATGGTGCTGCAAGTGCATTTCACCAAGGCACAGGGTGAGGTACCTCGCGCTGGGACCATATGGCGTTGAGGTGCATCCCCTGGGTGGTGGATAGGGGGTCCCTCGTGAGAGGGGTGCACCGAATGAAATAAGGTGCCATGAACCAACATGGTCTAAAGGCCCCGCCACACATGCCCGATTTTGAGGCCGATTCTCGAGCAGTTTTGAATCGGAGTGTGATCGGACCGGACTACAAAAACGTGTGCACTGCCACACATTTCCCGACTTTTTTTAGCTGACTGGTTTAAACCGAAGATCAAAATTGTACCTGTTCTGCAAAATGGCTGCTAGTTTTGACAGTGATGATGATGTGCTTGCATTATCAGCAGTTTTGCATCATATTCGGGAAGAGGCGGGTGAAACATCGGCAACAAAGGTGGTACTGATCTTCCGCCATTTTCAAACTGAAATGACTTGCTTTGCGAGACGCGCTCTGATTGGTTGAAGCTTACAATCGGGGCCGATTCGGATCAGAAAAATAGAGCAGGTTCTAGACACCCGATTCCCAGCTGATTGGGATCGGATCGGACATATGACGTCATCCGATCGCAATCGGATCGGAATCGGCTTAAAAATCGAGGCACAACCGGCATGTGTGGCAGGGCCTTAAGGGAAGGTGACCCAGACAGAAAACCCCTGGTCCTCCTAGTAAGGGGGTTGGGCGTGGGGGTAGCTTCCCCACCCTGCAAATAAAGAAATAGCTACAAAAACGCCGACGAAAAGACAAACAGCAATTCCTTTCCTGGAGGAGGAAGGTTCTTCTACCAGGAGATTTATGACGTCCTGTGGTGAAAGCCGTTAGTCTTCGGAAGCCACAGGACCGAGCCGCCTCTCTCTATCCAGGGACACAACCATGGGCACATGGAATGTCAAGACCATGTACCAGAGCGGCAAGGCCTCCCAGATAGCAGCGGAAATGCAAAAGTACAACCTTTCCCGGCTAGGTATCAGTGAAGCCAGATGGACGCAGTGTGGCCAGAAAAGCATGTTAAGTGGGGAGATGATTCTGTATTCAGGTCATGAAGAGGAGAATGCCCCCCATACAGAAGGAGTAGCATTCATGCTGTCACCAGTGGCACAGAGAGCGCTGATGGGCTGGGAACCTCTTGGGCAAAGAATTATCACAGCAGCTTTTAGAACCAAGAAAAAGATCAAGCTGAACGTCATCCAGTGTTATGCGCCAACTAATGACATTGATGAGGAAGAGAAACAAGAGTTCTATGACCGACTCCAGAGTGCTGTGAACAAATGTGCGGAGTGAGACATCTCCATCGTCATGGGCGATTTTAATGCCAAAATAGGGGAGGACAACATTGAATACGAAGAGGTGATGGGGAGTCAGGGACTAGGGGAGATGAGTGAGAACGGGGAGAGGTTTGTAGACTTTTGTGCTCTAAACAGACATCATTGGAGGCAGCATCTTCCCACACAGAAGAATACACAAAGCAACTTGGGTCTCACCTGACCATACTACAGAGAACCAAATAGACTATAATTATCTGCATTAGCAAGAAATTTAGAAGATCCCTTCAAGATGTTCGAGTGAGGAGGGGAGCAGATGTCGTGTCGGACCACCATCTGCTTACCTTAAGAATAAAGCTCAAGTTAAAAAAAATCCGCATAGAGACAACAAGAAGACAGCGCTATAATGTAGGCCTCCTGAGACAGACTGAAGTGAGAGAAGAGTTCAAACTAGTGCTGTCCAACCGGTTTCAAGCGCTACAGGAGCTAGTAAATGAAGAGGAGGCGGTCACCACAGAGCAGCAGTGGAAGGCAATTAGAGAGGTGCTGAACTCAACCTGCAAAGACACTGTAGGGTTCAGGAAACACCATCACAAGGACTGGATGTCGGCACAGACCTTGAAGAAGATAGAAGTGAGGAAGCAGAAGAAAGCAGTTGTCAACAACAGTCGCACGAGAGCAGCCAAAGCAAGGGCACAGGAGGAATATTCAGAAGCCAACCGCAAGGTGAAGAGGAGTATCAGGGCAGACAAGAGGGCCTACACAGAGGCAGAAAAGGCAGCGGCAACATGAAACAGCTCTACGACATTACCAGAAGATTGTCGGGCAAGTATGGCCATACAGAATGACCAGTAAAAGACAAAGAAGGCAAGCCTATTGCAGACAGAGCAGACCAACTTAACGGCTGAGTATTTTGAAGAGTTACTGAACAGACCCAGCCCACCCGATCCCCCAGACATCCAGCCAGCAGAGACCGACCTACCCATCAGCTGTGACAGACCCAGCCGGGAAGAGATCAGAAGAGCAGTGGCATTTTTGAAGAACGGCAAAGCAGCAGGGCCAGATGCCATCCCAGCGGAGTCTCTGAAAGCAGACCTAGAGACAACAGTTGAGATGCTGTACCCACTGTTTTGAAAGATCTGGGAAGAGGAGGTGATGCCGGCTGACTGGAAGTAGGGGTACCTAATGAAGCTTCCCAAGAAAGGCGACCTCAGCAAGTGTTCCAACTACAGAGGAATCACCTTGCTGTCAGTACCAGGAAAGGTCTTCAACAGGATCATCCTGGAGAGAATGAAGAGCTCCGTTAACCCCTAGCTGAGAGACCAGCAAGCAGGATTCAGGAAAAACTGATCATGTTCAGACCAGATCGCCACTCTCCGCATCATCATGGAGCAGTCTCTGGAGTGGAGCTCCCTGCTGTACATCAACTTTGTGGATTACGAGAAAGCATTGACAGCGTGGACCGAGAGACTCTGTGGAAACTCCTACGACACTACGGTGTACCCACAAAGCTCGTCCGCCTGATCAAGAGCAGCTACGATGGCATGACATGTCGCGTGATCCATGAAGGGCAGTTCACCAGGGAGCTCCAGGTTAGAACCGGTGTCAGGCAGGGGTGTTTGCTGTCTCCGTTCCTCTTCCTACTGGTCATAGACTGGGTCATGAAGAGGACCACAGAGCATAGACGAAGTGGAATCCAGTGGACACAGCTTGACGACCTCGATTTTGCAGACGACTTGGCTTTACTGTCCCACACTCATCAACAAATGCAGGACAAGACCACAAGGCTTGCTGACATCTCGTCCCAAGTGGGCCTCACCATCCACAAACACAGAAAACAAAGACAATGAGGCTGAACGCTACCAGGGAAGAACCAGTTTTGCTTGCTGGCACCCTTTGGAGGAGGTGGAGTCCTTCACCTATCTCGGGAGCATCATAGACAAAAAAGGCGGCACTGATGCAGGTGTCAGCGCATGAATCGGTAAATCCAGAGCAGCCTTTCTCCAGTTGAAAAAAGTGTGGAGTTCCAGAGAGCTGTCACAACACACCAAAGTTCGGATTTTCAACTCCAATGTAAAAGCAGTTCTCCTATATGGAGCAGAGACTTGGAGATTGACAAAAACCACAGTCAACAGAGTACAGATCTTCATAAACAGTTGCCTTAGAAGAATTTTGAAAATCCACTGGCCAGAGAAGATCAGCAACGTCAGACTCTGGGAGAGAACAGAGCAGATAACAGCAGAGAATGAAATTGGGCGAAGAAGATGGGGATGGATTGGTTACAGTCTGAGAACGCCAGCTTCCAGTATCACTAGGCAGGCATTGTCATGGAACCCCCAGGGAAAGAGGACAAGAGGCAGGCCGAGAAACACCTGGCGTCGAGACCTCCAAGCAGACATCAAGAGACTGGGAACCACCTGGAGTAAAATCGAAAGAGAAGCACAGGACAGGAGTCGCTGGAAGTCTCTTGTCGACAGCATATACCCGGGGAGGGGTGACAGGCATGAGTAAGTAAGTAAGTACAGCCACAGGGTGAGGTATACCAACTCCTTCTGGCCTACCGGCAGCGAATAATCCAATGAAAAAAGAAGCATGCTTAGAAAAGACGGTCACAACACAATTTATTTATATTTCTCAATGCACTGACAAGATAATTAATGAATTGCATACATGTTTGTTACAAGACTATTTTGAAATGTTTGTTAAAACCTGAAATATTGATAAATTATTCATTGGCTTATTCCCTGCATTTTACACACTTGGCAGTCACCTTTTTGGGTCAGGATTTGGCCTTCCAGCAGACTTGAAAGCAGACCTGTTCAGACAATGCTCTTGAATGAGCTATGTTTCTATTCAGATCACAGGCGACTGGATGATTTTTTCCAACTGCTTCACACTTTGCACGCAGGCTACAAAAATGTAGAAGAAATTAGTTTTCACTAAGCACTCGGCACCTGACATGAAAACTGCATCTACTCTTAACCTTTTTCACATAGACAATGATACCAGAGTATCCAACACAAGATTCTGTCTCTCTGCTACAAATCCATCAACAACTACGCTCCTGCTTATCTCTCCAACTTACTTCACCCCTACACTCCTTCCCGCTCCCTCCGCTCTGCCTCCGACCCTCTCCGCCTCCACATCCCCCGCACCAAACCTAGCTCCTTCGGACCCCGCTCCTTCTCCGTCTATGGTCCATCCATCTGGAACACTCCCACTCTCTCCGTCAGAAACACTGTCTCTCCTCCTTCCAGTCCACCCTCAAAACGCACCTCTTTCAACAGTTCTAGCACTATAACGTCATCACGCTCCCCACCCTAAGCTGACTGTCGTAATGTATTTGTGGTACGTGAGTCCTTGTCAAAAGCATGCGCGAGTTGTGAGTGCGCGCTTAGAGTTATAATTATTATAAGTGCATTATAAATACCGTAATTATTATTATTATTAATTATTATTAGAGTATCCAAATGGATATACCTGTATGATGAATAGTTAAGCACTGAGCTCGCTTTATAATCAAATCATAAGGAATTGACAAGAGATGGAGTGTACAGAAAGCTTCACTGCTTGTACATTCAGCCCCTGTGTTACTACTGCTATCAGATCATAACTATGTCTTTTGTTCTTTTGGGCTTAACTGTGAGTACATTTTATTTTTTGTTTGCTTCACTTTTTCAGGCGGACCTTTACATCATGGGGAGCATGAAGCGCAGGCACCCAAATCAGATGATGACGTGTGAGTTGCAAATGTACAAATTAATTTCTCCACGTGATAACTATCCCCTTGAGCATTTTCAGGAGTGTGTGTATTTGCATGTGAACTTTTGTTTTTCTAGTCCACATAATGATAAAAAAAAGAAAAGAAGATGGGATAAACCATGCCCACAAGTTCTCATCTACCATGCACCAGCATATGAGCTTGCAGGTATTTTCCCACAATAGCTCACAGACAGACATAAGAAAAATAGAGCCTGTCTTTTAACCCTTATCATTAAAAAAACACCAGTGTGTGAAATAAGTTTGACTAAAATAGATTAAAGGTAGTGCCAGAATAGCTTGGCGCCTCCCTTGAACTAAATCCATTGGTCTATATCCTTATCTGTCAGTACTATAATGTAGCTTGCATATGACAGTGTACAAATTTGAAGCTTTTAGCCTCAGTATGATCTGGGTTAAATCAAGGTGTCAGAGACAGAGAGAGAGCATTGCATTAATTCATGTATTACACTGACATGTCTGGTGCCGGGGTTTGTGTCAACTCAGGAACATTGTATAATACTGAAGTGTTTGGTGCTTTTATGTTGCTGTCAGATTTTCTGTCAGATTCTTCTCTAGATTCTTACTTTTTTTTTCTGCAATGAATTATTTTTTATAAAAAAGTTGAAAAGGTACAAAGCTGGCTAACGAACTCATCCAATGTCTTTATATATATATATATATATATATATATATATATATATATATATATATATATATATATATATATTATATATATATATATATATATATATATATATATATATATATATACAATTTTTAAATGAATAGATGAATAACAAAAAATATGGACTAAAATGCTTTCTATAAACAGCATTATTGTCCTTTCATGTTTCACCCAATTTAAATATGCTTTGAGACTGACCGAGATCCATCTTGAAGAAAGCATTTCCTAAAGTTTCAGTAATCTAGCGTACATACAATAACATTGGAGATACTCATGTTTACACACACACACACACACACACACACACACACACACACACACACACACACACACACACACACACACACACACACACACACACACACTTCATAGTCTTTCCACCTAAGACGTCAAGGGCATGCTACTGAAAGTGCTCTTCCGCATCCCATTCTAAAAAAATCTCTTCCGTAAACAGAAGAGACTTAAAAAGCAGCCAACCCAAACAAAAGCAAGGAACAAAACAACCAAAAAGACCACAGTCCTTCTCCCCCACCCCACTCTATCCCACCCACCCCCCCTAAACATAAACACACACACACACACACACACACACACATACACAAAACTCTCCATCTCCCTATCCAACACATATATATAACCGTGTACATGCACTCATACACACCCACCTACCCACACTTTCCACCACCACTACTACCACCACTGCCACATGCCTGTGCTAACTAACGCACATCTACTGCCATGACTAACTCATAAAGCCTTGACATGCTACGACAGGATGTGGATAAATCATGATAGTTCAATGGTGGTGTTGAAATATCTTGGTGTGCATAGACGCCAAACTATTCCGACACCATTTTTTAAACTATAATTGTCGATCTGTCGCCAGAACTGTGATACAGCCCTCCTAGGATATCTATAAAACTTGATAATTTTGTCCTCAGGATGTAATGGGCTAACAGAAACTAGAAACCTTTAACCATTGCAGAATGTTGACTTTGTTTCAGAGTTAACATCACATACATCGATAAAAATGGCAAGGCAGTTTTGATCCGAGGGAAAGTTGGAGACAATGTCATGTATTTGGCGCACAAACATGGTATAGAAATTGAAGGTGACCAAAGATTCATTTTTGCTGTTGTAAATTAACTTCCTTATAAATACATATATGCAGATGCTGGTACAGTACCATTGGCTGCATGCACATGGGTGTTAAATATATAGTATTTATGCTGAATTTCTTCATGAATCATCACAACTAAAAGCACTACTGACAGCTAAAGGTTTAATCATAAATTGTTTTTGTTTCCAGCTTAAAGACATGCAGACTTAAGGTATCTTTTATGGTTTAATAATAATAATAATAATACTGTTATTATATAGGCGCTTTTTCTCAATTTTTGGGCGAATCGACTCAAAGCGCCGCGAACTGAAACCCAACATGCACACTCACGTAACAGACACGGATTTACGCCATTTAAGACAAACACAGTACAAGACAGATGAAGGGCCAGTTCAGCTACTGAAGTTACAGAGATTTTTGATCGCGTGTATTTGAAATTTGTAAAGTGGCCTGAAACCGGTACCAAAGTGTGGGGGGTTGGGGGGGGGGGGTGGAAGAACCGGAGTACCCGGAGAAAGAACCCCTGACGGTCCGCCCGAATTAACGGTGACACTTACCAGAGGAGAAAAGTCTGATGCCGGAACCCGGTATCGAACCTCGCACCTTTGGCATTGGCGGCAGGCGCCTTTACCACTGCGCCAAGGTATCTTCATTTGGTTTTCTTCAATATTTTGCTGTTCATTAATATCACTTGTTTTCCTCTATGTTTGCTAGTGTGTACAGCCACAAATACTGTGAACAGTACCAGTGACTGCATGCATAAGTGGATTAACTATTCCCAGATTTAGCTGGCAGATTTGTGTCCCAGTATTGTTGATATTGCACATCTGAAATCAGTAGCTCAGCCCATTCATTTCTTCTGTAAGAGGCATATATTTTATAAATGATTCTTGTGCAGGGGCTTCCGAGAATTTATGCCTTATGTTGGCATGGAGTGACCAAATTAATATCTTTAGATTTATGTCATCATTCAGGGTTAAATTGATGGTTGATAAATGATAAACAGGGAGTACTAATAGTAATAATAAAGTAATCATAAACTTAGAGTACAGCTCAGTAACTGAAAAGACCTGATTTGGATTTTCCTTTCAGGTGCTTGTGAAGCTTCACTGGCATGTTGCACCTGCCATGTTTATGTGAAGGAACCATACTTTGAAAAACTACCAGAACCCAAGGAGGAGTAAGTACATGTAGTACATTGTAGACTAACGCCCAATGGAGGAACTTAATGGGATATTATAAGTTATTGATAGCAGGGATTTGCTACACGGACTTTTGTAGACCTGAGGGAGATGAATGAACCATTGTACCCTGAAGGCTGAAGGCCTAAGGGGTACAATGGTTCCTTTGACCTCCCGAATGCTTACAAGGGTGTGTGCGGCAAGCCCTTGCTACCAATAACGTATTTGTTTTAATTCCTCCACTATTTTCATAAAAGAAATCAAGAAGAAATATTCCGACCTGGATCATGCCAGACATGACTGATGTCAAAAGAATATACATTTATACATAATAGACTTATGATGTAGTTTAAAGTTATATTCCCCAGGATCAAGCATCTCAACACAGTCAGAAAACTGTCTGCAACAAATACTGCTGACAGTATGTGTATGGGTCTTTTGTGTACTATGTTAGAGCTTTTTTTATGCTGTAAATACAATGCCAAATATCGAAATTCATCATTTGTAGGGTGTAGTGTTTTTGTACCCAAGTCGCGAATTTATCATCTGCATCAGCCTCGTTTTGAATTAATATGCATATTTATGAGCTTACGTCACAAGGCAGAACATGGCTATCAGTGTATCACAATACATGTACTGCAGGTCATGAGGTCATCGGTGTGATGTACACACATGTCGGTTTACACGTGTACTGATGTTCTCCGGCATCCCTTTGAAGTATTTTTCACCAGAAAGTAGAATAAACCTTCCGTACTTGCTATGCTGTCAAAATCACAATGCAGGTTCTGCTTGACCTGCAAATAGTATTGTGCTAGTAATGATCGTGCGTACAGTAGTGCACCGAGCGCTTGTGTGTTTGAGCTTGCAAAGCGAGCATGCGTCCACGGTGCCTAGTTTGACCTTTGATCCTTTACCCCTCGGAAACACGCACCATCTTCCATCATTGAAACAGAACATTGGTAATTATACCAACTTTATGCACTGCTGCCAGTTTCACGTCTCACACGTCGAGGTCTACGTAAAGCATCATCAGAAATGACAAATTTACCCTCACAGCAGAAACACTACCTCTCTGAATCAAGTGAATGAGAGCCCGCACAGACAAAAACATGTTACGACCAGCGATGTACAACTTTGACACACACCGTAGCTTTCAGATCTCTGCAGCATAAAATGTGATAACTATACTAATGGTCAAAACTTAAGGGCCACCCCACGTTTTTCTGTCATTGTGTATCGTCGCAAGTACGCTAATACAATACAATGTTCTTTCGATTCAAATGGGTTAAAAGTTGACCTTAGACAGTCCACTGTACAGGGAACAATAGACAACAATTCATCAATTTCCATGAACGTGTCAAATGCACGTGAAACATCGTCAGTTTTTGTGAAAAGCTGCGCAATATTGGCAAGCGTACCAAAGGCAGGCAGGTGGAAAAACTCGGGTAAAGTCATGATACACATGCTAAAGGGGTCAGTCGTGAACACTGAGCACTTCTGTTTCGCTACAAATACCTGTACATTACCTGTAAATTGCCACTTTCCTAACCATGCCACAACGACGAAGCCTAACGCCAGAAAAAAAAACCTGAAGATAGTGGTAGAAAACCCTTTAAAATAGAAACAAATAACGACGTTTCGGATCAAAGATCCTTCCTCAGGTGACATGGAAACAAACGTAGAACAGAAAAGAACACGACATAAAGAAAAGGCGTCATCCTGTATAGAGAGAATTTAGAATGACGTAAAAAAAAATAATAAAAAAAACAAAAAATAAAAAAAAAAAAAAAAAAAACAACAAAACAAACCCACACACACATAATGACGCAAATACACATGCACAAAACACGTACCACAAAACTTACGTCTATATACATACACGTCGCTGCATACATTCGCATTCACTCGTGCCTGCTGCAGCTCACGCACATGCACACACACACACACACACACACACACACACACACACACACACACACACAAACACAAACACACACACACACACACACACACACACACACACACACACACACACACACACACACACACACACACTCTCTCTCTCTCTCTCTCTCTCTCTCTCTCTCTCAAAGGTAGCATCCAGTATCAACAGTGAGGTCAAGTCTGGCACCAACTACCCATCAGGCCGAGCATACCCCTAGGGGCGAATGTTCAAGCCGCGCGGATGGTAAGTGCCTCGTGGTGAGGGAACCTAAGGAGCCAAGATTCTACGTCCTCCCTAAAATCCACAAACCAGACACACCGGGTCGCCCCATTGTTTCGGCTTGCTCTTGTCCCACAGAGCTTATATCCCAGTTCATCGACTCCATCCTCCAGCCATTGGTCCGTGCTCTTCTCACATATGTGTAACATAGTGAACTGAACTCAGTGTCTGATCTGTACTCACCATCACTATATTTCACAGCAATCTATACTCACTATACTGTATTTGACATTGGCTTGCCACCGGTTGTACTCTTGACATGCTGCACCCGACTGCTGGTGGGGTAAGTTTATTGTCTATTTTATTTGATTATTATATTTTTGATTATTATAATTATGATCGTATGTATGTCGGATTAGAATGATTTTTGTGTGTTTGGTGTTAGGATTGAATGGTGTCGTTTGATTATGTTTATAGCATTCTCCCTGATCAATCTGTTGTAGACTGCGTGAGTCTTGGAGCAGATTGATCAGTGTGTGCTCTTTAATATTTATAGTGTTCATTCTTAAGTGTATTTTGTAGATTGTTCTGGTTTTGATTCGGAATCATTTGGTTTTGTAACTATTTTTGTCAATGTTATCGATTCATTATTTTGTGTGCATGGTTACATGATTTATATAGAAAAGTGAATGTTATATTATTTTATATCAGTTATGTTTATGTGGTGTTAATATGTACTTTCGATGTTTATTTATTTATGTTGATTTGTCTTTGTCAGGGTTTTGCTTAATAAACAAAAGGAACCCTTACTGCGACTTCACGCCTGTTACATCTGGTGTCAGAAGTGACTCAACCCCCATCAGCATGGAGGATCGGAAGGTGGACACAACAGCAGTCGAGGACCTCCAGCGGAAGGTGGCCGAGCTTCAGGCACAGCTGGATGCAGACCGGGGCCAACTGTCAGCGTCATGCAGGACAGCACAGCCCGGCGCTTTCGTCCTTTCTGACCAAGCGAGGATCGCGCGCTTCTGTGACAGACCACGTGATGCAGGCGACATCACTCTGCAAGACTGGCTGGACGACATCCATGCTGCTATCAGTTCGCGCAGGATCGAGGGCACCGACAGATCAGCCTTCATTCTGGAACACCTTGGTGGCAAGGCGAGACGGGAGATCGTGGGCAGAGGTGGCATCAGCCTCTCGGGGGATAGGATCTTGTCCATCCTGGAGAAAGTTTTTGGTGATGGCGCATCACTTCCCAGATTACAGTCGCAGTTCTACTCCTATCGACAGGACAGGGAGGATCTGCTGACATGCTCACACAATCTTGCTGTTCTGGCTGACAAGATTCAAGGTGTAGAAAAAGACTCTGCTTTTTCCAAGCGGAAGGACATTATTTTGAAAGAGAGGCTTACGGAAGCAGTTGCAGATGTCACTCTAAGGAGAGAGCTGCGACGGCTGAATGAGGAGGTCCCTACACTGACGTTCTTTGATCTCCGTGATAAAGCCGTCCAGTGGATGGGTACCCCAGCGGCACTGCGTCCACGTCTGGAAGAGAAACAGACCCATAGTGAGCTCCTGGACATCCTAAAGTCTCAGCAGCAGCAGATCGCTCAGCTCACAGCTCAGCTGGAGGGCCTTACACGCCGTCACCAAGCAGAGGGCACAGCACGGAGCCAGCCATGGGAAGCCCGTCGATGCTACATCTGTCATGCAACAGGACACCTTCAACGGCACTGTCCACAGCGTCAGCAGAGCGGCCGAAGACGACCGTTAAACGGGAGACACCTGCCATTGTGAGCCAGATGACAGGTGGACGAGGTCAATATGCTAGTGGCTCATCACGGCTGGAGAAAGCTGTTGGAGAGTGTCCAGTGGTAACTATAAACATTGGGGGGAGTGATGTAAAATGTCTTGTTGATACAGGCGCACAGGTTTCAACCTTGACTGAGACATTCTTTAGACATGTTTTTAGTGACACAACACACATTGATGATGTTTCCCCTTACCTAAAGGTTTCCGGCGCTCAAGGCCTCGAGGTGCCATTTATTGGTTATGTAGAGCTAGACATTACAGTGATGAATAGAACTTTACCCAATATGGCATTCTTAGTGGTTAGAGATCCTCAGGGTGTCATGGCCGAGAGGAAGAAGAAGGTACCCGGTGTGCTCGGTTACAACATCTTAAGACACCTGAAGACTGTCGAGGGAGGTAGCCATCCGGACTCGACTCTATGGCAAGGCGTAAGTGCCCTGTATGAAGAGAACGCCATTTCCGTGTCAAGCGACAGTTACGTGAAACCACTGGGGAGACGGCCCGTTCTGATCCCAGCACGCAGCCTAAAAGTAATCTCATGCACAACCAAGCCAGCTGCGCCGGGTACTACGCACGACATTCTAGTCGAGCCATCGGACAAGCTGTACCTTCCGGCCGGAATCAGAGTTGGGAGATGCCTCTCTCAACTCAGCGATAAAGGGGTCGTACCAGTTCAGGTCGCTAATGTCAGTGACAGAGATATCTACCTCAAACCCTACGTCCCTATAGCATGTGCAGCTGAAGCCGACACCCCGCACCAGTACAGCGTGACTGTAACACAGGAAGAAATCCTCATCGAGGAAGCCACAGCACTGCCATCACACGATGCACTTAGAGACATCATGTCTGAAGTATCTGTCAGCGACATCACCCAAGAGCAGGGCCTGCGTCTCTCTACACTCCTCCACAGTTATGAGCATGTTTTTAGCAGAGGCGAGGATGACCTTGGCTTCTGCGATCTAATCCATCATCGTATCGTAACGGATGATGACACGGCCGTCAAGGTCCCACACCGCAGGATCCCACCCCAGTACTGGGCTGAAGTGAGGGACTATTTGCAGTCTGCTTTGAAACAGGGCATCATCCGCGAGTCATGCAGCCCTTATGCCTCACAGTGCGTTATTGCGAAAAAGAAAAATGGCAAGATCCGCTTTTGCGTTGATTATAGGGGATTGAATACTAAGACACACAAAGACGCATACCCTTTGCCCAGAATCGAGGAGGCCCTGGATGTGCTGAAAGGATCTAAATACTTCTGCAGCCTGGATCTAGCTCATGGCTTTAACCAGATTCCAGTGGCGCAAGAAGATATAGAAAAAAACGGCGTTCCGGGTCGGCACTGGAGGTCTCTATGAATACACCAGAATGGCCTTCGGGCTTTGTAATGCCCCGGCCACATTCATGAGGGTAATGGACAAGATTTTTGGTGATCAGAACTTCCAGACCCTACTCATTTACGTTGACGACCTCCTGGTATTTGGGAAAAGCTTCGACGAGACGCTGGAAAGACTGGGAATGGTGCTATCAAGGCTCTCAAACTTCAACTTAAAGGCACAGCCCAACAAATGCCACCTGTTTTTCAGCCGTCTGCGTTATCTTGGTCATATGGTTACACCTGAGGGAATACTACCCGACCCAGACAAAGTCTCCGCAGTGGCAGATTGGCAGCTGCCCGCCAGCGAGAAAGACTTACGGGCTTACCTTGGGCTGACCTCGTATTACCGCCGATTTATACCTGGCTTCGCTCAGATCGCAGCCCCTTTGCACGCTCTGCTGAATAAAACACCAGGCTCGGGACGCAGCAAACGTCTGAGCGGATGGAACGAGCAATGTACGCAGGCATTCCAGACCATGAAGCAAAAGCTAACAACAGCCCCAGTCCTCGGCTACCCAGATTTTACTCTGCCCTACATCCTGGAGATTGACGCCAGCCTCCAAGGCCTGGGAGCTGTGTTATCACAAGAACAGACCGGAAAGCGAGTTGTCATTGGCTACGCCAGCAGGGGACTCAGGGAAAAAGAGACATCCATGAAAAGGTACAGCAGCATGAAGTTGGAATTGCTTGCGCTCCGCTGGGCAGTCACGGAGAAATTCAGAGATCTTCTGCAGGGCAGCACCTTCACGGTCTATACTGATAACAATCCTCTCAGCTACATCCAGACATCCGCCAAGCTAGGTGCAGCAGAGACTCGCTGGGCCGCAGAACTGGCCAACTTTAATTTCACAGTGAAATACCGCTCTGGGCGATCTAATGGGAACGCGGACGCACTCAGCAGAAGGGAGGTCCATGTCGAGCAATTGATGGCAGAATGCGACGAGCCTCAAGCTGCAGCCACCGCCGTACCAAATGAAATTAGAACAGCCATCGTAAACCTCACTCCAGAGTTTGTTCTGCACGAAATCCAGGTCAGGTCTACGCATACTTCTGCTCCTTCCTCCCTACCAGCAGCTGACCTGCCCAGGTTGCAACAGCATGATCCCACATTGAAAAGGGTCTGGCAGCTCTACAGAATTGGTCACAAACCCACCAAACGACAAGCAGCTAGGGAAAACCCCAACGTGCGGAAAATAATCCGCTGTTGGAACCAGCTGAGGGACCGGGACGGAACCCTTTATAGGGTGGCGCAGGACAACGGTAGAGACGTACTCCAGGTCCTCCTTCCTTCATCACTGAAACCAGACGTTCTGAAAGCAGTCCACGATGACGCCGGGCACCCAGCAGCGGAGAAGACTTGCAAGCTTGCCCAGGGGAGGTGTTTTTGGCCAGGCATGATGGCTGATATCACCAGGTACACAAATGATTGTGAAAGATGTTTCTTTGCAAAGGAAGGGAGAAGAGTCCACACCACCATGGGAACGCTCACCGCCACCCATCCCCTAGAAGTCCTC
Source organism: Semisulcospira habei (assembly GCA_036245525.1). Lineage (NCBI taxonomy): Eukaryota > Metazoa > Mollusca > Gastropoda > Semisulcospiridae > Semisulcospira > Semisulcospira habei. The sequence continues at coordinate 162,246,327 of BTPG01000005.1, forward strand.
GCAATGGATTTCACTCTTCTCGAACGTTCAACCAGTGGCCTGGAGAACGTGTTGGTACTGACCGATGTCTTCACGAAATTCACTCAAGCAGTCCCTTGCAAAGACCAAACAGCACAGAGTGTAGCGAAAGCCCTGGTAAACAGCTGGTTTCTCAAGTATGGCATACCCAAACGTCTGCACAGCGACCAAGGGAGGAATTTTGAGGGTGATGTCATAAAGGAACTATGCAAGCTGTATGGCATCGACAAGAGTCGCACTACACCATTTCACCCAAGCGGAAATGGCCAATGTGAGCGCTTCAATAGAACCATGCACGACCGACTGCGAACACTCCCCGAAAGAGCGAAACGAAGATGGCCGGAACATTTGCCAGAGCTGGTCTTCTTCTATAATGCAACAGTTCACTCAACAACTGGATACACCCCATACTTCCTGTTCTTTGGCCGAGACCCTTACCTGCCCATCGACAGCCTTCTTGGAATTCCTGGTGATGGAGTTTTGACGGATTCTCCCGTTAGGGTTGATGACTGGCTCGCAGAGCACCAGAAGCGTCTCCAGCAAGCCCACAAACTGGCACAGCAGCTGACGGATAGAGAGGTCTCAAGGCGACAGGAAGCTGCGGCCTCAAGGGTTAATGATGACGGCATTGCAGAGGGAACGACTGTTTACGCTCGCAATCGTCAGGTCAGAGGTCGAAACAAGATCCAAGACGCGTGGAATAGTGAACCGTACACAGTTTTCCGGAGGCCAGATTCACAAGGAAACACTTACATGGTGCAATCTGCGGACGGTGGCGGATCTGTTAGGACACTACATCGTACCGAACTACTCGTACCGCGATCGCCAGTGCAGCAAAGACCTCAGCCAACAGCCTCTTCTCCATCACCGTCGTCAACGAGCGACACTGGTGACGACAGTCCGGAGTCCCCATCAAGGCCAGACTCTGTGCGTGACCATCAGATTCTCACCACAAACGGTGACAGCGACAACAACCAGAGCTGTGATACCACTGCTGGTGACATGAGACAACAGGTCAGAGATGGAGCTTCACCCTCAGGACGTGACCCCGGCAATGCTCAAGCAGGGGAGCGTAGCATTCCCCGGAGATCGACACGCCACAACAAGGGGTATCATAGCAACCCTCACCATCTCCCCGTTACAGCCATCCAGCAAGAAATGGGACTGTTTGAGAAACTGTTGACGACGCAAACTCTCCTGATGAAGATTCTCCTAGAAAGAGGCGTGGCAGGATATTTAGATGTTGTCGAGGACGCCAACTGTTAGCAGGGGAGTCTGTAACATAGTGAACTGAACTCAGTGTCTGATCTGTACTCACCATCACTATATTTCACAGCAATCTATACTCACTATACTGTATTTGACATTGGCTTGCCACCGGTTGTACTCTTGACATGCTGCACCCGACTGCTGGTGGGGTAAGTTTATTGTCTATTTTATTTGATTATTATATTTTTGATTATTATAATTATGATCGTATGTATGTCGGATTAGAATGATTTTTGTGTGTTTGTGTTAGGATTGAATGGTGTCGTTTGATTATGTTTATAGCATTCTCCCTGATCAATCTGTTGTAGACTGCGTGAGTCTTGGAGCAGATTGATCAGTGTGTGCTCTTTAATATTTATAGTGTTCATTCTTAAGTGTATTTTGTAGATTGTTCTGGTTTTGATTCGGAATCATTTGGTTTTGTAACTATTTTTGTCAATGTTATCGATTCATTATTTTGTGTGCATGGTTACATGATTTATATAGAAAAGTGAATGTTATATATTTTATATCAGTTATATTTATGTGGTGTTAATATGTACTTTCGATGTTTATTTATTTATGTTGATTTGTCTTTGTCAGGGTTTTGCTTAATAAACAAAAGGAACCCTTACTGCGACTTCACGCCTGTTACATATGTAAAAGATACTAACCACGCCCTTCACCTTTTGGATCGCTTCACTTTCCCTGACGCAGCAACACACAAGATTTTATTCACTATGGACATAGAGACTTTTTACACCAACATCCCCAATGAAGACGGGCTAATAGCATTGAAACATTTCATCTGCAAACATCATCTGAAGATCGACACCACAACCATCCTCCGCTTAGCCGAACTGGTGCTGTCCATGAACTCCTTTCAATTTATGGGTCAGCACTACAAACAGAAAAAAGGAGTCGCCATGGGCACTAAAATGGGGCCCTCCTTTGCCTGTCTGTTTGTGGGCTACGTGGAGGAGAAGATTCTCACTCAATACACTGGACCTCTGCCAGATCTCTTCAAGCGCTACATCGATGACTGCTTGGGCGTCACCTCAAGAAGCATGACTGACACACTTCAATTCATCAATTTCATCTCATCGTTTCATCCATCTCTCCGATTCACGTATGAGATTTCCGAGGAGTCTGTGCCCTTCCTCGACATCCAAATATCCACCAAAGCCGACTCTGACAAACTCCATACTACCATCCATTACAAACCCACCCACACTTACCTGCAGTTTTCATCAAGCCATCCTGCCGCCACCAAAAACGGTATCCCATTCTCCCAATTTCTGCGACTCCGTCGGATCTGCAGCAGCGACGACGACTTCACCAACCAGACCCAAACCATGGCCACTTTCTTCTCACACCAGGGATACCCCCAAGACATCGTCAACACCGCTCGTTCTAAAGCTGAGGCCACAAGCAGAAGTGAAGCTTTGAGGGAGAAAACTCACAGTGCTGCAGAGGACCGGCCGGTCCTGTGTATCACATATCATCCTCACAACATCCCCATCAAAAACATTCTGAGGAACTTCCACATCATTCAGAATGACACAGTATTGAAAGACATATTTCCTGAGCCTCCGCTGGTCGCTTACAAACGTGACACTAACCTACGCGATCGTGTTCACAGTTCATTCGCGCATCTAACACCTTACCACCTGGCAGACACCATTGTCAGCAACCACACTGCAAAGCATGTCCGTACATCAACACATCCCCCGTCATCACCGGACCCCTGTCATCTTTTCATGTCCACCGATCATTCACATGCCAGTCATCGGATATTGTTTGTCATCTCATGTTCTCACTGCCCAAAGATGTTGTATGTGGGGGAGACATACCGTACACTCCCTGAATGCTGCGAGGAGCATGTTTGTTCGATCCGCCTCGGATACAACAACCAGGTTGGACGTCATTTCAACGAACCTCCTCATAGCCTCACACATTTCAGCATACGCATCCTTTGGCAAAATACATCCCACTTCATCCGCTGCAAAATGACAGAATCCTTTTTCGCGGACAGGCTTGGCACTTACCATCCGCGCGGCTTGAACATTCGCCCTAGGGGTATGCTCGGCCTGATGGGTAGTTGGTGCCAGACTTGACCTCACTGTTGATACTGGATGCTACCTTTGTGTGTGTGTGTGTGTGTGTGTGTGCGTGTGCGTGTGTGTGAGCTGCAGCAGGCACGAGTGAATGCGAATGTAGTATGCAGTGACGTGTATGTATATAGACATAAGTTTTGTGGTACGTGTTTTGTGCATGTGTATTTGCGTCATTATGTGTGTGTGGGTTTTTAAAAAAAATTTTAAAATATTTTTTTAATTTTTTTTTTTTTTTTTTTTTTTTTTTTTTAACGTCATTCTAAATTCTCTCTATACAGGATGACGTCTTTTCTTTATGTCGTGTTCTTTTCTGTTCTACGTTTGTTTCCATGTCACCTGAGGAAGGATCTTTGGTCCGAAACGTCGTTATTTGTTTCTATTTTAAAGGGTTTTCTACCACTATCTTCTGTTTTTCTTTCACGTGAAACCCTAGCGGCAACAGTTTTACTACCTAACGGCAGTAGATCAAGGCCGGACGCTAGCATGGCTACAGGGTCGAATTTCCAGACGGGAAGTGGGGAGACATCTTGGGGTGTCCCATTCAGTGATCCAGAGGCTGCTGGCATGATTCTAAAAAACTGGAAGGGTAGAACGACGACCCTGCTCAGGACACCTGCGCTGCACCAGCAGAAGGGAGGACAGATACCTCTGTGTGGCGGCTCTGCGCGACCGAACTGTAACGTCAACCACTCTGCGATGTCAACTGATGCAAGCTGCAAACGTTAACATCGGCAGAAGCATAGTCTGCCAACGTCTGCGCGAAATTGGCCTGACTTCCTGCAGAGCAGCAGTGAGAATACCCGTCACTCCAGCTCATCGCAGAGCCCAGGTTGCCTGGTGTCGTCAACATGTGAGGTGGAACAGACTCCAGTGGACTCAGGTTCTGTTTACTGATGAGTCACGGTTCACTGTGTCCTTTAACGACGGCAGGGTGAGGGTTTGGAGATGCCAGGATGAGCGATTCACGGATGGATGTGTTCAAGAGGTGGATCGCTATGGAGGAGACTCGGTCATGGTCTGGGCAGGCTTCAGCAGGGAACGCAGGACTCCCGTCCACGTCATCTGAGCACCCTGACTGGACTGCGCTATCGGGACGAGATTGTGCAGACCCTCATCCAGCCAGCTCTCCAAGCCATAGGCGACAATGCTGTTCTGCAGGATGACAACGCTCGACCTCATCGCGCCCGTGTGGTGCGCCCTTTAGCAACGGGGCATCATGAGGATGGAGTGGCCAGCTCGTTCACCTGATCTGGCTCCCATCGAGCACCTCTGGGATGTGCTGGGGCAACGTGTAGTCAGCAACCACCCCCCACCTCAAGGCGTCTCTCAGCTGACTCAGTTCTTGCATCAAGAGTGGGAAGCGATCCCACAACATGTTCGCCGAAACCTGGTGAACTCCATGCGTCAACGCTGCATTGAATGCTTAGCTGCAAACGGTGGGTACACTCGCTACTGACTAGACCAGTCTTGTGTGACTTTTCAAATGAGGGGTGGGTGAACATTCTAACGTACTGCTGAGTGTTACAAAGGTAACAATGCGTCGGTTACAGTTCATTTCTTTAATTGAGAGTTATGGGTTATTTAATTATTTCTATGAGTGAATGATGATGCCATGTGTTGAATGGCCATACAGTGAATTTCCCCATGAGGGATTAATAAAGTATTATTGTATTGTATTGTATTGTTGTTACAATTGCTTGATTTACTCAACACCTACATGAAATTGTTACTGAATAAATTAGCAAAGTACTGACTCCAAGTATTGTTACATTATTTGTGTGGTGTTGTTGGTGCGTCTGCGATAAAAAGTGGCCCTTAAGTTTTGACCATTAGTATAGCTCGTAACTGTATGATAAAACAGGTTTAAAATCTTGCGAAATCAGTAAGAAGATTATGAAATCTGAAAATCACTAGCGCCCGCATAACTAAAGGAAGATTGACAAAGACCATAGATTACTTACTGATTCAGCAGGAAAGTGACAAATTCCGGGTGGGTGGTCAAGCTAAGCTTATGCTTTAGGCGTTGCCACATGTCCATATTCTCTTGTCCGATGTCAGTTCTACTTAGTGGTATCTTGTCTCTCTTCCTCTTTCTTCTCACGCAATTACCGAGTCTCTCAATGTCGACATGAATCAATGATACTTTCTTTTTTTCTTCGCTGGTTCATCCGCCATCTTTTCTCTGATTGGTTATAATTATGCAGATGACCTAAGGTCATATAGAATAGTTATGACGTCGGCTACCATCGTCTATCAGTCTATCTACCTTTTCACGCATCCGTCAAAAGATTCTGTTGGGCCTCTTTTCGTTTTGAACGGACAAAAGAAAGCATTTGGTGGGACAATAGATAAGATAAGATAGTTTATTGACATATGTTTCCATGTACAAAACAATAAAAACATTAGAATTTGTCTTGATGTCAGTTACTAAGACTAAAATAATACAGGCACACACACACACACACACACATGAATGTTTTTCTAAAATGTATTAAAAAAAACAACACCGAATACATTACTACTAGGAAGCTTCGTTTAGCATATCAATTTTAGCCCCTAAAACTTTGTTGTGTCCCTCACAACAGGGGAGGCTACCCCACCCGGGTTTGCCCTGGGGGACTTGGGTGGGGTTAGGTATTTTTTAGTTCCCAGGGTCACCCTGGTCAGCCCCACAGGGTGGGTTTATCTCTCTATTCTGGGGCATGTGTTTCTGTCTACCTTTTGTCCATTCACCTGTATTTGCCTTTTTAAAACTCTCCCTACTGTCTGCACTGCCTGTAGCTCTTGATATTGGATGTGTGTTGCTAAATGGTCTTAGCTTTATTTAGGCCCCATGTGTTAGGTTTATTTAATGTATTTGACCGGCTGGCGACATACATTCAATGTTCTGTTTAGTTTTTTCTTCACAAGCAGTGCAGGCACGTCCTGAGAAAGCCTTGTTGCTGTCGGGACGTTAAGCAATGTACAATCAATCAATCAATCACAACAGGGGAGGCAACCCAAGGGTGTCGTTACCTGGATACTCCAAGTAGCCTCCCATGCCACTCTATCCGGTGGCGCACTCACCCCTTTCCCGCCAGTATCTGAGCCTTAGCTCTACTTCGGCGTAGGAGGGAGGGAACTCTGAGTAATGTCATCGGTAAGTATTTTTCGAAAAAATACATTTTAGAGAAAAATTCATTTATTTTCACAAAATCATTACCGATGACGTTACTACTAGGAAAAATGGCGAATAGGAGGAGGGTGCCGCAAGCTTAGTAACCTCCCCATGCCTGCGCTAAGGCGCGAACTATCGAGGACCCTTCCTACGCGCCCACTCCTGACAATTTTAGCTAGGCGTTACCCATGGCGCCAGGCGCCGGGAGGGAGTGCTGCGCCGCCGAGATATCGCCCACAATGCCAAGGTTGATGCGCTGGCCGGATAGGTCTCGTAGGTAGAAGCGGGCGAAGGTAGACTCGACCTGCCAACCCATGGCTGCCACAATATCCCTCACTGCACAGTTTCGGTCAAAGGCGATGCTCTCTGCCACTGCTCGGAGTTCATGAGCCCGGATGCGCATCGTTTTAGCTTGCTCTGGGGCGAGCTCTTTGTATGCTGACCGAATCACCCAGTGTAGCCAGGAGGAAATTGTTTGCGCCGATATGTCTCGTCTGCCCGGAGCCAAGGGCAGGAAAAGGCGCGAGCGCCCTTGTCTTAGTGGCTTAGTTGTGCGCAGGAACACTTTAAGGACCCTGAAAAGGTCCTGTAGGCGGGAGTCCCGTGGCTGGTCCATCGCCCTGAGAGGTCGGACAATCATGACTTGAGGGGCTGATGCTGGAAGGCGGTTCTTTGCCAAGAAGGCAGGATCCATAAGCAGCTGCACTAAATCATTGGTCCTGCATTGGAGACAGGAGGGTCGCACCGAAAAGGCATGTATCTCGCTAACACGAGATGCTGTGGCAAGTGCAAGCAGGAAGCAGGTCTTCCTGGTTAGGTCTTCCAGGCGTGCTAATGATAGGGGCTCGAATCTCTCAGAGGTGAGCACCCAGGACAGGTCCCAGCGTGGGACCAACGAACGTCAGGCCGGCCGCTGCATATCGAAGTGAGACATCAAATCTGCCAAGTCTTTATACGCTCCCGGATCCGGCCAACCCAGGTGTCAGTAAGTGTCTGCCACCATCGCCAGGTAACCCTGGATGGAGATGGGGCTAGGTTCTGCCTGAAGAAAAACCACAGGAAGAACTCGGCTAACTGGGGGTTAGTCAGGTCCATGGGGGAAAGCCGCTCCGCCGCGCACCATGACTGGAGGACTCGCCACTTTCCTTCGTAGACGTTACGAGTGGAGACCCTCTGGGCTGCAGAGATCGCTTCCACTGCAGCACCTGAAAAGCCTCTTGCTGCGAGGGCCTGCGGACAATCTCCAAGCGTTTAACATCAGTCGCTCTGAACACGGATGGTACAGCTGTTGCCTGGGTTGCTTGAGCATCGTACTCAGTGTGGGAAAGGCCAGTGGTAGGTCCGTCACGAAGGTCAAGCGATCGGTGGTCCAGCTCTTGGACCAGGTGACTGGGGCCACTAGAATCAGAATCGTATTGCTGCCCCAGAGTTTCTGAAGGACCATTGGCACCAGCACTGTGGGAAGAAATGCGTACACCAGGAGTCCGTCCCATGGCATGGAGAGCGCGTCTATGGCCCAGTCTTGTGGAGCCAGTGTGGGGGAGACGAACAGTGGCAGCTTGCTATTCTATCTTGTGGCGAAGAGGTCAATCATCGGCGTCTCCCAACGCGTGCCGAGTAGCTGGAAGATATCTGGGCATAGCGACCACTCTGTGTGTAACATCTGGCCTCGTCGCGAGAGAGAGTCTGCTAGAACTTAGAGATGGCCTGGAATGTCACACCCACAGGATAATGCCCCGATCCCTGCACCACAGGACTTGGTACACAAGGATGCAGAGGGAGGGTGCGCGCATTCCCCCCGAACCCTTTGCGCGAGTCATTCTTCCCAACGATGAGAGCCAGCCACACCACCTTCATCTCCAGCCAGTTGATATGTCAGCCTGTCTGCTCTTCCGTTCAGCTGCCCGAGGCGGAGGCGAACTCCAGCAGTAGATGGGCCCCCCCAGCCTGAGCGGCTCGCATCCATGCAGATGGAAAACTGAGGAGGAGGGGAGAAGAGAGGTATCCCTGATGCCAGCCAGGCACTGTCCGACCAACACTGGAGATGAGACTGTACTAACTCCGTCACTGGAGCCAAGGTCGCTAGATCGCTCGAGGAGGGGCGCCAGTGTAGGAGCAGATAAAGCTGAATCGGCCAAGTGTAGAGTCTGCCTAGGGGACTTAACAAGCCTAACAGTCGGAGCTAGGCCCTGGCCGGGAGAGCTTCTGCGTGAGACGCTCCGAGTGACGCTTCCACTATGCTCTGTATCCGTTCACTGGTAGTCATACCTGGTTGATGTCGGTCAGGGATTCCATGCCTAGGTAGACAAACTGGCAAGAAGGTACCAGGTCGGACTTGCCTTCATTGACCAGGAAACCTAGGTGACGGAGCAGAGTCAGCAGGGCATCTCTGTTGGTCTCCAAAACCCTCGCCATCTGGTTCCGTAACAGCAGGTCATCCAGATGGACTTCGGGCTGGAAGCCGCTTGCTGGAACCTTGCCACCACACCGTCTAGGGTAGGGCCCGAAACTGGTAAACTACCCCGCGGAAGGCGAAGCACAGGAAACGCCGTGACGCCTGATGAAAGGGTACATGCAGATACGCGTCCGCTAGGTCGAGGCTCACTGCGAAGTCCTCGGAGCTCTGGCTGTCTCCATCCTGAAGCGCGGGGCCAAAGTGAACATGTTTAGAGCCGCAGGTCAATAATCGGCTGCCATTTTTCTCCGGGCTTGGGGACAAGAAAGAGTCGACTGTAGAATGCCGGGGAGTCGGGACGCAAAACCACCTCTGTGGCCTCCTTCTGTAACAGGGTCGTCACCTCGCCCTGCAATGCTGTCGCCTTGTCCTGATCTCCTGGTACTCGCGTCCACAGGGGTGAGTGTCTCAACGGGAGAGGGGGAAGGGTGGAGGGGAGGGGGAGGGGTAGGGGGGGTGGGAGGTGGGGGAGTTGTGGGGTGGGGTGGGGGGATGTGGGGGTGGGGGGTGGGGTTGGGGGGTGACTGGAAAGAGATCTGCAGGCCCTCTGTGACAGTCGACAGAATCCATGAGTCGTCCGTAAACAGCTGCCGCCACGCGCTGCTGTGCAGAGCTAGCCTCCCGCCGACTGGAGACCCAGCAGGAATCGGCGGGAGGACCGGAGTCAAGTCAGCGAACCCAGCCGCACCCTCACTTCCGGGCGCCTCTGGACCAGGTAGTGGAGGGTGCGGGAAGGAAAAAAGGTTCCACCTCGGCCTCGGAGAGGTCTGAAGGAGGAGGGTCTGACGAACCGCAGGGCACGACCCACGGCTCTGCGGGCTGACTGAAAGCGTGCGGAGACAGCACTTGCCGGTACTGGCCCTAGGTCCCTGGAAGTCTCCCTTACCACCTGCCAAGTTGGTCTGAACAGCAGAGTTGCCCCCACGGGTGCCTGTCGCAGCTGTGACTTCAATGTAACTGGTATAGAGGGGCAGCGTCTCAGGAGCTTGTCCCGTCGCATCAGGTCGCAGTTGGAGGCCGCCGCCATGGAGTTGGCTGAAGAATGAAATGATGCCCTGTTCGCCGCAACCAGCACCGTGTGGACCTCTCGCAGGGGAGCTGAAGCCGAAAGGTCCCAGGTGTTCTCCAGTCGCTTGACTACCGACTGTGTCGCCATCTCCAGGAATGCCGTACACGCCAGAGAGTTGCGGACCAAGGAAGCCGTCTTGTCCAATCCTCGTGTCAGTGAATGCTGGCTGGGCCCTGCCTGCACCAACGCGTCCAGTCCACCGCCAGGAGGGCACAGGAAAACGTCTGGGAGTGACCTGCCTACCACTGCTGGAGGAAGTTAATATCCATCCCCTCTGGCCATCGTGTGCCCGAGAAGAACCCCTGATCTCCAAAGCCGTCAGAACGCAGGTGCGCCAAGAATGCCTCCGCTAGATGTCGGGAGCCTGCCAGTTGAGGTAGAGACTTGGAGCGCTAGGGCTGCCGCGGTGTGTCGACCATCGCCGTGTCCTTCCTCTTTAAAGGCGGAGACTGGGGGCAGTGCTTCGGCGGGAGAAGGATGCGATGAGACGGGACGCCTCGTCCAAAGCTCGGCGAGTAAGTGAAGTTGGAGCTGCGTCAACGGAGATGGTGGAGAGTGGTGAAGTCGGTCTCTCATTGTCCTCTCCCAGGGCTGACACCGAGTCTTCCGGATGCAGACTGAGCACCTCCTCGTCATCTGCCACATGCTGAGATGTGGCTGACGCCGCCGGTCCGAGCACCGAGCGAAGAGGAGTCCCTGGAGAAAGTCTGTACCCGTGGTCCGCGGTCCGTCGGCGTGGGCTGCGTCGGTGTCGCAGGGATGCCGCCTCCGTCCATCGGCTGTCATCCGAGTGGTCCCGGCGCTGACGTTGAAGCTGCATCTCCGCGGTAGAGCGGTCCCTGCCAGTCCACCCCGAAGATCTGCTGCATCTAGCAGGTGTCTCTGAAGCCCGGCGTCGAGATGAGGTCCGTTGCCGCGACATGCCTGAACTTGTCCACCGGTCCGGCGAAGAGGAGAGGGAAGATGAGACGTCACCATGAGTACGGTATCTGAAGCACGCAGTCCCCACGCTCTGTGATCGCTCCTTCGATTGCGAAGACCGAAAACGTGTTTGCAAGATGGGAGGGTTGTGCTTCGGGGGTCTGCTCTCGACGAGGCAACACACCTCGTCGGCTAAATGCACTGACTAACTAGTACCATCCCGAAGGCGGCTGTCAGTGTCGGTGGATCGCCTGTGGCTCCACTCTCTATCTCAGGACCCTGAAGTCTGATTCCGTGGCTTGTCGTGTCAGCGGCTTAATTTCCGGTCCCACTCTGAGAGGTGCCCCAAAGGTGTGGCCCTGTCCAGGCGCTGGTCCGGCCTACGGCAGGAGGGTGCTATCATCTCAGAGGGGTGGTCCCCCACGTCTGCTGCCTGGGTTCTCTGTTTGCCGGGAGGGCGTGCGTGAGACCCAACATACTCCTTGCAGGGGGACCGAGCTCTCAGTGCCTGTTATCATTGGTTGGCGAACCACAGAAAGGCATATCTCTTGCCGAAAGGCGCATAGGAGCTCTCGGTGCTAGACGGGATGGTAAGTCTCAGCTGCTTATAGGCTCAATCGTCAGCTTAGGACGTTGCAGCTCAGTACGTGGCACCGGTGGGGGCAGGAGGACCCTTTTTGCGCTGACAAGCACATGATGTCTGAAATGGTTTTTTTCTGCTTTACTTCCAAGGCTGCGGTCGCTACAAGCTTGTGTGCCGGTCTCTGTCTCCGTTAGAACGCCCACAGCTGCAACCATAGTTCTTCCTTCCACGTCGCGCATAGGATGCAAGGTCGACTGGAGTAACAGCCCGAGCAGGGTAGGCAGACATTGTGCGCATTACTAGGCCACTGGAAATCGCCACACTTGGTGCAGGTCCTCACCTGAGCACTGTAACATAAGACAAAGGCCCTTGCGAGCGCTCGGAGCCTCCTTCCGAGGGTCCGAGTTCCTGGTCAGTCGCATACATCTTATTCGGTCAGTGCCGCCGCCCGGTAAAACGCCAGCTGAGGCAGTAACCGAAGCTTTACCTTGCCATGTCCCAATGCCCGTACTGCACAAGACCCAACACCAAGTAATCCTCTGAACAAGGTAACCAACACACAACCACAGAGGAAAATCCTTTCTTTTCTTTTTTTTCCACACAAGTCCAATAGAATCCCAAGTAAATCCACGTAAGAAGAGTTCACACCCTACACAGTTGGAGCACACGAGATGCACACAACCGGTCTAGGTGAGCAAAGCGAAGATACTGGCGGGAAAGGGGTGAGTGCGCCACCAGATAGAGTGGCATGGGAGGCTACTTGGGGTATTCTGGTAACAACACCCTTGGGTTGCCTCCCCTGTTGTGAGGGACACAACAAAGTTTTGGGGGCTAAAATTGATATGCTAAGCGAAGCTTCCTAGTAATAATGTCATCAGTAATGATTTTGAGAAAATAAACACACACACACACACACACACACACACACACACACACACACACACACACACACACACACACACACAGACTAAACTCTTAAATATGATTTTCATGCTAAATACTAAGCAAATACCGGTATTAAACACGGCAAATGAGCATGCCTCACTGATTCAGTTAAAAGCTGACAGTACACATTCCGACAAGTTCTCACTCGCCACTCGCGCTTTCTCCAATCGGTCCGGTTGATCAGAAAGATCAGCATGAGCAGCCAGAGTGAAAAAACTGTTGCGGAATCTGATGGTCCTGGTACTGATGGACCTCTACCTACGCCCTGATGGTAAAAGTTGGAAAACCTCATTGCCGGGGTGGGTGGAATCATTGGAGATAGACTTGAGACGCTGCTGGTACAGTGAATCCAGGCTAGGAAGATCTCTGCCTATGATTTTTGAAGCGGTCTGCACCCTGCTCAGTCTGATTTTCTCTTTGGCCGTGATGGAACCATACCATTTATTGACCATTTGGTGGCTTGGATGATCACAGGTCATCCATTTGTTGACCATGTAGTGCCATCACGGTTGTACTGATCTTGGGTCTTCCTTCTGTTGAGTTTGTAGCACCATCATGGTGGCTCTGATCTTAGGTCCTCCTCCCCCACCCGAGTCTGCCCCGGGGGACTTGGGTGGGGTTAACTACTTTTTAGTTCCCAGGGTCACCCTGGTCAGCCCCACAGGGTGGGTTTTCCCCTCTATTCTGGGGCATGTGTTTCTGTCTTCCCTTGGTCCATTCACCTGTATTTTCCTTTTTTAAACTCTCCCTGCTGTCTGCGCTGCCTGCAGCTCTTGATATTGGATGTGTGTTGCTAGATGGTCTTAGCTTTATTTAGGCCCCATGTCGTAGGTTTATTTAACGTATTGGACCGGCTGGCGACATACATTCAATATTCTGTTTATTTTTTTTTTCACAAGCAGTGCAGGCACGTCCTGAGAAAGTTTTGTTGCTGTCGGGACGTTAAGCAATGTACAGTCAATTAGTTCCTCCTTATGCTGACCGTTTAGCACCATCGTGGTGGCCTTGATCTTAGGTCTTCATTTTGTTGACCGTGTAGCACCATCGTGGTGGCGCATCAGCATCATCAAAATACGTTTGACTTGTGATTGTCAATGGTTGTTATGTGTGTTTTGGTTGTATGTGTGTGCGTAGATTACATTTTTTAAAGGTAGTGAGATTCTGCATATATACATTTTTTGTAACATGCTTAGAGACCACTGCTCCTGGGGATTCAGCGCGATATAAATGCTCTTTATTATTATTATTATTATTGCCAAACCGTGATCGAAAAGGTGAGCACGCTCTCAATCACAGCTCGGTAAAATTGCATCAACATGTGGGCACCGAGACCAAAACTTTTCAGACGTCGCAGGAAGAACAAACGCTGCTGTGCTTTTTGGATGATGAGACAATTGTTTTCCTCCCAGTTAAGGTCACATGACAGGGTAGTGCCAAGAAACATAAAGTTCTGGGCTGTTTCAATGATTTCACAATAGGGTGGTCACTGTCTAAGTGTGTATGTATACTGAAGCCCAGTAAAAGCTTTTTGCGAACTGAAGCCTTAAAAAAGGTCGGGTGTGCCCCTTTAAAATCTTTCCTGATGTTGCCGTCGCCAGTGGTGTGCTTCTTGTTTCGAACAACACTAAGTAACTTTGTACTTTAGAACGTTTTGGTAATCTTTTATAGAACAAAACTGGCATCCAGGACGCGTCAGAAACAGGGCTAGAAAAAGTCCCTTATTAGTCTCTATAAGGGTTTTTGTAGCGAGCTCGCATGGTACGGTTTGCACTAATAAGATTGGTCGTGTCACGTAGGAATGAAATTTTTTTATATTTTATCCCTTCGGCTGTCAGTAGCGCATTTTGACAAAAAGTTTTACCAGACAGCCAAAGGGTTCAAACTTGCAGCACTTGAAACGGAATTGCTTCTGCATGACTTTGCTGTGGTTGTGCTCAGTGTGTGAGAGTGTGCTTGTGGTTTGCAGAGACAAGCATATTGGGTTCATCTTATGGCGTTGTGAGCTTATTTACAGAGGGAATGCAGTCAGGAACATGGTTTATCATTTTCTGTTGCGAACTGACCACTGGTGTCAGACAGCTGACCGTCAATTCTTAATCTTGCTTTAAATTACCCCATGGGTGATTGTTTGTGGGATATGTGCTCAAAAGCAACAAGCTGGTGCTTGTTTTAAACACTTTGTTTTCCTTTGCAATTGTGCTCAATCTGCAAGAAGTATAGATAATAATAATAATAATAATAACTCTTCTATAGCGCAATATCCCCACAAAGAAAGGCTCAGAGCGCTTTACATCTAGATAATCTAACTAATTGAAATTAACTAACTAAAGTACCGACAACGTACAAAAACGCAATCATTCATGCACACTGACACAATACTAAATAATAAACATAACATGTCAAGAGCCTGATCAGATATATACATGTTGATGGGAAAACATAGGGTTGATCAATCCCTTTCAAAGGCCAGATTGAAAAAATATGTTTTCAATCTAGCCCTGAAAATGGTCAAAGATGGTGCATGGCGAATATAATGGGGAAGACCATTCCACACTTTGGGAGCTTGGAAAGAAAAGGACTGCTGTCCAAAGGTTTTTAAGGACACTCTGGGGATAGTCAATATTCTGTCGTCAGTGCTGGAGCGCAATACTCTGCTTGGTGTATAGACAAGGAGACTGGAGGACAAGTATGCCGAGACGCCTGAAAAACAAGGGAAGCAATTTTGTATTCAATTCTGAACTGTGAGCAAGGGGGTGATGTGGTCACGCTTTGATTTTTTCAGTACAAGTCTTGCTGCATGGTTTTGAATCTTTTGGAGCCTGTAGAGCAGATCGTTTGACATACCTGACATTACAGAGTGACAGTAGTCGAGCCTTGACAAAATCTGTGAACATGCGATTACAATGAGCTAGTGGCATAGATTCTCATGAGCTCCTGCAGTTGCAGGGGCTCATGAAATCTATGCCTCCTGCAGTTGCAGGAGATGTGACTGCAGCTGCTTCTCTCTTACCAAGATTGGTTTCAGTTGTTTGCAGGTTTTGGTTTAACCCAGTGACTGTTGGTAGCGGTTTTTATCACAATGATTTCTGCTTGAATCATCGTGACAAAAACTACTACCTACAGCCAAAGGGTTAAGGTTACTTGTACTTATTTGTATGGTACTTTTGCTTATTGCCTTGGTTTTATTTAGTCTATCTTTAGTGTATCTTTGCTAACCTTGGTAACAGCATCTGCATTTTTCCTTTTTCTTCAGAGAGGAAGACATGCTGGACATGGCCCCCTTTTTGAAGGAGAACAGCCGGTTAGGTGAGAACAAAATCGTGGTATTTTCCAGGCACACTTTACATGTAAAGATTTCATTTTTATACTTATATGTTTTTTTAAGAAGACAGATTACTGTTAAAAAACTCACTTATACAAATTAAATATATCTAGTTGAGCTTTACATTTAACAAAGTCATTTTCAGATGACATATTGGTGGTCACTTCTGTGTGAAGATGTTCTCTTTTACTTTCCAAGCACAAGTTCATTTTATGAACATTCAGGGCCTATCTCCTACCTTCTCTTCTCTCCCCCACCCCCCTCCACACACACACACATAAAACACCCTTCCAACCTATCATCTTCCTAGAGAGGACAGTGCTTCTTGAAATGAAGCAACTTTTTACAAGTTACAGACATTTTATGAAATGATGAAAAAGTAGGGAAGTCCTTATAATTCGACCTATTTTTTTCAGGTGATAAGAGATCAGATGTTTTAGTCTTGTTTGACTACGGCATAATTTCTGTAATGTATTCACTTCATTTGACATTTTTCTCTTTCTTTAACCCATTCAGCCCTGACACACTGCAGCAGGAGATGAGTCGACCATGATAATTGAAGGGTAGTGCCAGATTAGCTTGGCGCCTGTCGGCGCCAATCTAACCTGGCACTGCCCTTGAATTATCATGGATTGTATCATGGCCAATCCATCTCCTGCAACTGGTGCATAGTCATTAGATGATGCCTCCAAAATTTGGGAAATACGGCCGTCGGGCTGAATGAGTTAAGAATATGACCAACAACGAGTGACATGCTTCAGAAGAACCACCACCGTGAGATGGCCTTAGCCACCTGCTCAGCGTTAAACCCAAAATAACTAACTTCAGAAAAACCAAGGACAAAATGATTTTTACATGTACTAAAATTTAGTGGCCTGTTCATTCTTTTTAGACTATGTTTATTTCTTTCTTGGTTATTTCCTTGCATTTTACACACTTGGCAGTCACCTTTGTGGTCATTTTCATCTGTGTATAAGGGTGCCAGATTATTCTGAACAAGGAGCTGGATGGAATCCAAGTGATGTTACCTCCGGCCACTCGCAACTTCTATGTGGACGGACATGTTCCCCAACCTCACTGACACATGCTGTGCTGTTTCGTTCTGTGTTGTATAGTGACACGTCTAGATCAGATTTTGGATGAGATTCTGAAATGGGTTTGGTACGTGCTCAATTGTCAGATATTGACCAAAGATTTGGTACGTGCTTAACACATTCTACTCCAGGACTGAAATCACAAAATTTTGAAGTTGCCCTTTGGAGAGCTGTATTACAATTCTAGAGACAGATTGAGCATGATAGTTCTGGCACCACCCTTGAACTATCATGCTTGATCCATGTCTTGCTGTGGTGTGTCAGGGCTGAATGAGTTAATCATCAGATGTTGGTCAAAACCTGTCCTGTCTTACTGCATTTAGCTTCTGCAATGAACTAGTAGATTCTTGGGTGCACCAACAGACACTTTCTGGAAATCAGAAATAGATCAGAAAAACAGTGGATTAAAAGCTGGGATAAGCTTGCGATATTGCATGTTTGTCCGGGTTTTAAATCCACTGTTTTCATTGAAAAAAACATGCTATTTTGATCTCCTTCTGATTTCCAAACATCTGTTTTGTGAAAAGATTGTATGAGATGAAAACTTAATGTTAGGGTTGTTTGAGACTGAGGAAAATAGCCGAAGTGTTGGTAAAACCCTGCAGTTCAGAACAGAAAGAATATGTTTTGGAACAGAAAACATCATGCCTTCCTGTGAACAGAAAGAAAATGTTTCAGAACAGAAAACATCATGCATTTCTGTGAACATTCTGAATTACAGGGTTTTGCTAATATCTAAACTATTTCTTTCTTCTAAAAGTCTTTTGTGTTCATTGGAAACTTCTCTTTGACACCAAATCTTTTAACACACAAAATAACTCTGACAGATTTACTTTGATCTGTGTATGGCATACTAAGATTATATGTATGGGCCTGTCAAACATGAAGAAAAGCCTAACTGTGATGTCAGGTCACCAAGTGTATGGTTGGCCAGACAGACTCCAGTGGTGTTACGATTTAGATATAGTAGTGATATATGCATTTAAAATACATTCAGCGCATATGGATCCTTTTGCTATAAAATTGACTTTCTTCACTGTAATCTCAGCAGATCTCTCAGTTTGAGGTGTTTGGTTGAGAATCCTGTGAAGTGATTTTTGGGTTGCAACTGATGTTGGCCTGTGTGTGGGCTAACTGTGGCTCATACCTGCCCTAAGGAATGTTTGCTCACTGTGTAGTAAAGTTGCAAATACATACAACTGAACCCCTTTTAGTATGTAGCCGGCAGTACTGTGAACAGTACTTGTGATTCCATGAACAGGGAGTTGGTTTTTGTGCTTGAACAATTTAGTTGACGCTGTGTACATGTGCATATGAGACATGCTTTTTATGGATCTCATTTTCTAGAACATCAGTGTTGCAGGTCAGCCAAAGTCAGTGAGTGTGGGAGTGCAAAATGTTTAAGTACAGTGTACTTGTGTAGCTGCTATAATTTATGCCTTTCTAATCTCCACAGTTGTGACAGAGTGTATTGTTATCTGTAACTTTTGCATCTTTGTGTGCAAGTCGTAAATGTATGGGTTTGAAAGATGTGCAATTAACCCCTTGACTGCTGAGAAATTCAATGCTGCCCAACTGCAAGAGATCCTCATGAGCCCTCACAGTTGTGGGGGTGCATAAGTGTCCATACCTCTTGCGGACACCTTTTTGTATCCATGTTTCTTTGACAGTTAGGAATCTTTGATATACAATTTTTAGTGATTTCAAAAATAGAATCTACATTATCTCCACCAGTGGCAATGAATACAGTCTATAACCCTTTGACCTTCGGTAGTGCTTTTTTTGTTGTTAAGGTACATGTTATTCCTGCAGGAATCATGTCAACAAAATGTGCTGCTAACAGCCAGAAGATTGAAAATGTCACAGACCGAAAACCTGATAGCCATTTTGTATGAGACTTGCAGAGTTGTTTTCTCAAAATACATGTACATTCCTGATGACATTACTACTAGGAAGTATAAAGAAGTACCCAACGGAGAAAGAAACACGCTTAGAAAAGATGGGTACAACACAATTTATTAATATTTCAGGTAAATACCCTTTGTCAAAATAGACAAACAAACAGAGAGATCAGCCGCTACTTATCTTCATTCGCAGAAGGAATGTGGCAACTGAAGCTAGGAAATATGCCTAGCTTACGTAATTTCAGCCTAAGAACCTGTTGTGTTCCCACACAACCAGGGAGGCAACTCAAGGGGGCCGTAACCAGGGACCCTGAATAGCCTCCCGTCCCTGCCCATCCGGTCGCATGGTGTCACACCAGTCGTTTTGCTTAGCTTATCGTGAACGGTTGTGTTCTAGCCTACAGGACCTTTGGCTGTGTATGGTGCGACCGGTTCTTAGGGCCGGTCGACTTTGGATTACGTGCGTTCTCTTGGATTACGTGTGTTCCCTTGGATTACGTGTGTCCCTTTGGATTACATGTGTCCCTTGGATTATGTGGGTTCCTTGAATTTTGGTGGTTCCCCATCGTACTTTGGAGTTACGTGGTTGCGGGTGTGGCTATTGGGATTTACGGTGTGCCTTCTGGGACTTTACCTTCCCGCCAGCGCGCCTTATGGGCCGTGTGACAGGTTCCCCCTCCCCATCCCCATCCCCGCAGCCATGGCAAGGTAAGGCCTCGGTCCTTGCCCTTGACCGGCCCTGGGGCCTGGCAGTGGCTTCGACTGGGGGTGCTTTCGTGTTGCTCGCATGACAACTCACAGCAACGCTCGAACTCGTTTGGCGGTGGCCTCAGGGAGCCCACTCCCGGTCGCCTTTCACGTCTGACGTGTTGCAGCTGCCAAGTTCGCACCTGCCTGCAGTGCAGCAACTTCCAATGGCCGAGCAATAACCACGCGGTCTACCTCCCCTGTTCCATCTGCGCCTCCGACCACTCTTGCAATGTCTGCACCCCTTGGCCGGCGGAATTATGGTCGCAGCTTTGGAGTTTCTACTGGCGCGAGCGCCTGACGCCGGCCCATTACTGCCTGCCCGCCAGGGCGCCCCCTCCTTGCTAGGAGAAGAGTCCAGACGTGCCGCTCAGATCTTGGGGAGAGGACGACGCGTCAGGCCCGTATGTACACCTCAGGTCCCAAGGTTTCGTCTACCACTGTGCCCCTTCAGACCTTGCCCGCCCGCTTCTCAGAGGAGACCGGCCTACAGCGTGCCAGCCTCATTGAGGCCCGCTCGCTTGTACCCTGCATTGCAGCTACTGTTACGCTGGGCCCTGACATACTGCACAGACAAGCCCGCTCACTCCAACCGGGAGTCTAGCCGGCAGCGCGCCAGCCTCATCAAGGCCCGCCCACAGCGACCTTCGTCACCTCGTCCTGTGACCGCTGGCAGACCTGACAAGCCGCACGACCCCCGTGTGCCCCCGCTCATCGGATTACTCCTAGGAAGGACCGTGATGCGCAGCGCTACAGCAGACGCAGCCCCCGGCCCTCAGCATTGATTGTCCAACCCGCCCTGACGTACCTCACAAGCTCAAGCCCGCTCCCTCCCTCAGTGAGCTGAGCTTACACTGCTTGCGACGATGGACACGCGGGGCCCTGACGTGCCTCACAGGATCGAGCCCGCTGACTCCCCCAGGGAGTCTAGCTGGCAGCGCGCCAGCTGCATTGAGGCCCACCTGCTTCACCCCCCGTTGCAACGACTGACACGCAGGACAAGCCTGCTCACTCCCCCAGGGAATCTAGCCGACAGAGCGCCCGCCTCCTCGAGGCCGGCCTGTAGTGACCGCCGCCGCACCCGTCCCATGACTGCCGGCAGATCGGATAAGCCGCACGATGTCAGGAGCTCCCCGCGTGGCCACTCCTCGGACATTACTAATCGGATGGACTGGGAGAGAACTGATGTTGCCCCATTGCGCAACTGATGGCACACCCTCGCAGTCAGACGACGATAGGAGTGTCTGGCGTCCCCGCTCCCTGGGGGAGACCGGCCGGCAGCGACACACACTGCGGTGACTGACCCTCCGGCCCCGGACGCGTCATACGGGAACAGCCCACCCGCTTCCCATGGAGACCAATCAGCAGTGCGCCCACCTCCTGAGGCCGGCCGCGGCGACCTACGTCGCCCCAGCCTTCGACCTAGGACACTCCCGCTCGCCGGATGATGCTCAGGTGACCCGGCGTGCCCGATCCGGGCAGATGGCTGACCGGCAGACACCTCGCGCGACCCACTCTGTGGCGACTGGCCCTCCGGCCCCCGGCGCGTCCTATGGGAACAGGCCGCCCAGTGACCTACGTCGCTCTCGTGCCTGACTTGGTTCGCCCGCTATACCGGCGCTCCTCTCCTCGGCCAGCAACCATGACATGGGGGATGCCTGGCTCTCGGCAGTGTGCTGATGTTCAGCAACGTCGGGCTTGGTGAGCTCTTGGATGGCTGCCCGCCTGGGATCGCCAAGTACTGTTGGCGTTAGAGGCTGGCCCGCTCTGTCTTCGCTCGTCCCATACTGCAGTGTTCGATCGACCATCGTATCCCAGCCTGCTCCTTGGTGCCGGCCTGATGGGACCGCTCTTCATTCGGTGACGCTGAGGCGCGCAACTACCCACGCTACCAGACCAGACAGGCCCATCCCCTCTGTCTCTTCCCGCTCCCTGGCCTCCTCCCCTCGACGGTGACAAGTCCCCCAGCCGGCTACCGGACAGCTCCGTCGCGGCACTCCTAGGTGTTAGCAGTGGACCTACTCCTCTCGGCGTGCATCCCCCAGACTGCCCTGCGGCGCCAGCGGCCCTCCTGGTTCTTAGGTTTGGATTCCCCACGGTCCCTGGATGGGTCAGCGTGTCCGGCTTGCGGTCTGTCTTCCCTCCTGGAGTCCGGCCCTGTCCCACTGCCCTAGACAGAGGCATCAGCCCGCTTGGTGCCGCCCGACATGCAGAGGTTCAAGTTCCCCTCCCAGTCTCCGGCCTTCCAGGACCCCGTGGACCTGTCCTCCATGCGCGTGCAGCGGGACAGCAGCGGCGGCCCCCCCCCCCCCCTTCACCCCAGCTACGGGTGGCCTACTGAACTGGACATCTGCTTCCGCCAGAACTGGTACGGTGGACCCAGCGGCGTACGTATAGGCGGGCAGCGCCCGAGCTTCGAAGCGGAACCTCCCCCGTTGCTGGACAGGACAGTGACCTTCGTACCGCAGGGGTGCACCGACGCATCGAGGACTCTGGGCTCCCGTCCGTCTCGCCCCGACTGAGGAACTTCCTTGCCCCGGCCGGGGCCCCCCTTCTGGGCAGTGTATCTCTCTTCCACGGATGGACGTTGGCTGCTGCCTCTGACTAAGACCTGTTGCAGTGGGGTGCTGTCCTCCGGACTTGCATGTCCCTGCCCTCCATGTTGAAGAAGCAGCTGCGTCAGGCCCCGTGCGGCGTCGCGCCCCCCATTGGCTCTCCGGACAGGCCTCGAGGCCGCTCTTCCGGACCGCTGTCCCCCAGCCCTTGGCAGCCGCCTCCGCGGTTTCCAGGCCCGACGACTAGTGGCGCCCCATCTTTTTCTGTTCGACTCGAGACAAGTGCATCGCAGGGCCTATGTGCTGCTTGGTGACGGCTGGGCCTTCAGGGCGGTGCTGCTGTCCTTGGGTTGCGCCGTCAGTCTGGACCTGTCGGGCGCCCTTCGGATCGTCCCCTTGCTCCCCCCACGCGAATCCTCCAGCGCTTCACCTCCGACGCATCGTCTCCAGTCAGGTAGCTGCTCGTTGGCCTCGACCTCAGCCAGTGGAGGTGTGCTTCACGTCTTGGACACCATTGCCGGGACCAGACGGGCTCCCATGAGCTCGCCTGCGGACCTCTTGGACGACGTCTCCTGTGTAACCGGTCGGAGTCCGCCTTGGACAAGGACAGAGTGGTGCTGCTTCTTCTGCGATCTCGACGCTACTCCCGGGCCAGCTTCAGCTAGGCAGACCTTGCTCCCGCGCGCCGGTCTGGGCGCCTGTGTGTGGAGTTATGACCGACCTTGTCCAGGGGAGCCCTCCGAAGTGGCGGACCAGGAAGTTGGCTTCCCTAACCCGACCGGTGTCTCAAGAGGACGCGTTTCTCCCCAGAGTCTGGCTACAGACCCCTGGCGGACTGCGCTTCCGCTGGCTTCCCCACTGGTGTCACTCCCCAGCGACTGCGCTTTCCTGGTACTGGTTCCTGCTCAGCCGCGGGATGGACCCCGCATGGCTCGTGTTGGGAGTGCCCCTCGCCTCTCCGTCCTCACCGCATGGGAAACTCGTCTCCGACACCGGGACCTCCTTGTCCTTGCCGGTGGTGCGAAGATTGCGGCATCGCTCCGTGCGCGACACTCCCCTGACCTGTTCGTCCCGGCCGACCCCTTGCTCGGCGTGGCCAGCACCTCCACCGAGCGGACTCTTCGCCGAGATATCCTGTGGTTGATCTTGCCTCATTGGGAGACTCGCATGATCGACCGCTTTGCCACGAGGTGGAATCAACATATCCCCCTCTTCATCTCCCCCCGTCCCGGACCCCTCGTCTGGGCCGTCGACGCTCTCCCCAGCTCTTGGGACGGCCTCAATGCTTCCGCGTATCCTCCGATGGTGCTAGCCCCCATGGTTTGGTTCCGCGCAGGGAATGCAACGCGGTCGTGTTACTGGTGGCCCGCGCTCCTGGACCAAGTCTTGGACTGCCGAGTCTCGCCAGGGCCCTGCCACTACTACTGCCCACCCCACGCACGATGCTCCAGTGACCCACCAAGGGTGGTTCCACCTGTGCTCAGAGCGGCTTCTCCTGCACGCCTGGACTTTGGTGGCACGCCCTCGCCGCTAGAGGTTTCTCGAGTGCAGCGGTGGGGGCTATTGCTACAGCCCGCAGACCCTCGACCATGTGCATCTAAAAGGGAAAGTGGTGAGTCCTACGGTCCGGGTGCGTTGTCCCGTCCCTCTCCCCTACCGATCTGATTACCCCTCAGCTCGCCGAGTTCTTCCTCTGGCTCTTTGGCGCACAGGCCTTGGCGCCCATCACCTCAGGGGTTACCTGGCCATGATAGCTGACATTTTTCGCCACCTCACCCTCCCGGACCCCGGCACCTACAAAGACCTCGCCGACCTTATGGCCCACTTCGGCCTCCCAGCTCCGCTGTTCCCATGCTGGGACCTGTCCTGGGTGCTTCTGTGGCTGAATTCGGACCGATTCGAACCGCTGCCCCTGGCCCAGTTCGCGGACGTGACTCAAAAGACATGTTTCCTGCAGGCCCTCGCTTCCGCGCGTCCTGCCTGCCTACAGTTCAGGAAGGATGGCTCTGTGCAATGCCTCACCGACCCTTCCTTCCTCACCAAGACTAGGTCTCCCCTGGCCGCGCCCCAGGTGATCATCATTCGGCCGCTGAAAGGATTGAACTATCCCTGGGAGACCAGGCAGCAAGATCCAGTGCGCGCCCTGCGCGTTTACCTACACCGATCCAAGCCCGCCCAGAGGGGACAGTCCCCGCCTCTTTCTGCCGTAGTCCACAGGCAGAACAGATATATCGGCCAGACGATATCTTTTTCGCTACGCTGGTTTATCCGGTCCGCCTACCAGGACCTCTCCCCGGAGGGAGCTAAGACGCTAAAGATCCGCGCACACGAGGTTCGAACCATGGCTTCGACCGCAACTGTGCCGTCAGAGACATCGTGGCGGCTGTGGGCTGGCGGGCAGATCAACCTTCGCCCACTTCTACCTCGGGGATCTGACAGGCCAGGGAGACATCCTGGCCCTGGTGGGGGACATTGCTGCGGCGCAACACTCCCGCGCCGTTGGTAAAGCTTAGCTGAAATTGTCGGGAGTTTGCTCTGGGGAGGGCGGGTCTGGCTAAGCCCCTATACTGCATCGAGGCCTCTATACTGGGGGTAATTTTCTGGGTGGCACCCTCCTCCTCTTCGCTATTCTTCCTAGTAGTAATGTCATCGAGAATGTATTTTGAGAAAACAAATGAATTTTTATCTAAAATGTATTTTTTCAAAAAATACTTACCAATGACATTACTCGGAGGACCCTCCCACTTGTCCTGCTTGCCGCCAGTAAGTTAAGCGTTTCCAACTGGCATACACCATGTGCCACGTGACCAGATGGGCAGGGACGGGAGGCTACTCAGGGTCCCAGATTACGACCCCTTGAGTTGCTTCCCTGGTTGTGTGGGAACACAGGCTGAAATTACGTAAGCTAGGCATACTTCCTAGTAGTAATGTCATCGGTAAGTATTTTTCGAAAAAATACATTTTAGATAAAAATTCATTTTAATGAGGCTGGCAAGAAGCATGATGATCCTAATGAGCTCTCACGTCTGCAAGGGCTCATGAGTATCTTTGCCTATTTTGGATGTGGTGCATTGTGTTCTGGCAGTTAAGTGGTTAAAGGACTTATCTGTAAAAGATCTTCAGCATGAGGTGTGCCCCCTAAAAATACCTTACAATATGCAGGCTTTGCCCTAAACGTTTTGACTTGTATGAAATTTGCTAAACCATAGACAGCTTGCCATGAAAAGTGAAAATTACAGTGAGCACAGAAAATTTGTATGTGTATAAATTTATACATTGATGTATTGAGCCATTAATGAATCTCACTCAAGAGCTTGTGCGCTCTGATCCTTAACCTCCTTGTGCATGCAGCTACCAGCACTGTTTACAGCATTGATGGCTGCATGCAGCAGGGGGGGTTAAAAGTATGGTGGTGATGGGAAGAGTATTTCACTAATTGGAATGTGCTGCTGCTTGTAATTTTTTGTATGGTACATGTTTATAAGGGATAGTTTAAACATGGGTTTAATTGCTGTACAGATCTCTTCTTTTTTTTTAGCAGATGTGTTGGATAGGTATTTGCAAGTACCGGTAATCAATGTATGTAAAACAGCCTATTTGGTACCGTGGAATCTGTGCTGTTTCTCAGGAAAGTAAACCACATCTTTTGCAACACATATTGCTTAAATAAGAACTGTGTTCTTCTTCCATTTTAAATCTTTTAGTGAAATTAATGGTTCATCTGTATGTATGTTTGCTCAAATGTTTTTTCATAATTACAGAAGGTGGAACTGACAACAGTACTACTAGACTTTAAAACATTGAGACAGAAGGATGCCAACAACAACTCAGCAAATTATGATAAATAAAAAGCAAGTTCCATAGTCTGTGATGATAGATTTTATTTAAAATTGCACACTCAAAAAAGAAAAGAAAAAAAAAAGGTGAAAACATGTAAACAATTTAGTTAAGAAAATTCAGGAACTGTTTCACAATAAGTTTCATAGCAGTAGCCAAATAACATATACATGTATGTGATATCAAGACAGCATGCTGAAAATTAAAATCCACGAATCCAGTATATCTAATAACATTTACACACAATTTTCCCAGCACATCACCACAGCAGGACATGAATCAGTCATGGAAGCTCAAGGGTAGCCTAAAGTGCCAAACTAATTTGGTACTGTACCTTGAACTATCAAAGCTGATTCATCTAGAGCCCACAGCTTGTAAGGTCTTTATAGATGCATCATCATAATGACTGAGCAAGTATAGTGCCTGATAAGCAAAAATGTCAAACTCATCAGGCTCTATTCTTGAGCAACCAATTCAGAATACTTTTCGCTTGCTGTACACAGAAACATCAAAAGTAGTTCAGCTGATTTCCAGAAGAAACAAAAAACATCAACTGCATTGCAACATCACATACTGATTCAATGAGTCTGTTCCTCAAAAACACTGAGGAAAAAGACTTGTTGGACATGCAGTAGCTCGCTCAACACTGAAATACACTAATATGTGACTGCCATCGACCATGATAGTTTAAAGTAGGGTGTCAGAACAGCTTGAGACACCACGCTCTTCCAGCACCACCCTTGAACTATCGTTGAAATCAGTTTTGTGGCATGTTCTGTAGTGTTCCATCTCTAAAATTGAAACCCTCCCCTCTATAAGCTGTTACATCAACACCCCCCCCCCCCCCCCAACTGAACAAAAAAGCTAGGTAGTCCCGATATATATTTAACCATGTGCATGCCCCAAAGATATGACCACATAATCTTAATTATATTGCTGGTTAAATGAAAGAAGGAGAAGAAGAACACATTTAGCCCCAAGTCCCTACAGCAGGGGATGGATTGACCATGATAATTCAAGGGTAGTGCCAGATTAGCTTGGCGCCTTCAGGCGCCAAGCTAATCTGACACTACCCTTGAATTATCATGGTCAATCCACCTCCTGTAACTGGTACATAGCCATTAATTACACTTTCAAAATTTGTGAAATGGATCTGTGGGGCTAAAAGGGTTAAGTTTACGCCCACACTGCCATGCATCATGTATCTACAATGGAGGCGTCTAGTGGTAGGTTGTTTGTCCAGCTGACGAGGTCATCCACCTCCTTCTCCCACTCATCCTTCCCATCTAATCCTGTCATTGTCGGATCAAGCACAATGTCTGATGGGGGTGCTGGCGCTGAGACAACAGTTACAAAACTGAATTATTACTGGTAAATGATTAACCCTTATCATTCGTAAAACACCAGTGTGTGAAATAAGTTGACTAAAATAGTTCAAGAGTAGTGCCAGAATAGCTTGGCGCCTCTAGGCGCCAAGCTATTCTGGCACCACCCTTGAACTAAAGCCATTGGTCTATATCCTTATCTGTAAGTACTATAATGTAGCTTGCATATGGCAGTGTACAAACTTGAAGCTTTTAGCCTCAGTATGATATGGGTTAAATTAAACAATGCTATGCTGAATTGAACACCCTTGAACATGTGGCCACAGAGCTGGTGGCTACATGAACAATGGATATAAAACACCTTGAACCTCCCCATACATTTTTTTCCTTGCTCTTCAGTGGCAATATATTGCCATAATGTGGCTATGCAAATAACAAATCTGCTTTTACACGTGGCACTGGCATGGAATACTTGGCCTGCCTACTACAGGCACTTTCTTGTCAAAGGGAAGCAAGCAAACTGTGGTTCAGTAGTGAACATGTGAATGTACCCTCCCATAACCTGTTCTGTGATCAAATTTGAACACCACCTAACTGCAAGAGGTATAGATCCTCATGAGCCCCCGCAGTTGCGGGGGCTCATGAGTATCTATGCCTCTTGCTGACTCCACTCTAAATCCATATATTCCTCCCCCCACCCGGGTCTGCCATGGGGGACTTGGGTGGGGTTAACTACTTTGTAGTTCTCAGGGTCATCCTGGTCAGCCCCACAGGGTGGGTTTTCCCTCTATTTTGGGGCATGTGTTTCTGTCTACCCTCGGTCCATTCACCTGTATTTGCCTTTATTAAACTCTCCCTACTGTCTGCGCTTTCTGTAGCTCTTAATATTGGAAGTGTGTTGTTAAATGGTCTTGGGTTTATTTAGCGTATTAGACCGGCTGACGACATACATTCAATATTCTGTTTAGTTTTTTTTTTCTCAAGCAGTGCAGGCATGTCCTGAGAAAGTCTTGTTGCTGTCGGGACGTTGAGCAATGTACAACCAAACCATAGATTCCTGGTACAGCTAGGGTCTTTAGGTTTTGACATAACAAAGGTTGCAGACACACAGTCTGCATCAACTGACGCTGAATGGGGTGGGTTAAATAGTGTTTTCAAGCTCGTGAATTATGAAAGTATTGTTATGCATTTGTTAACACACTGAGTCCTTGGGTCAAAGCCCAAATTTAGGTTTTGTTCTATGAAGACTACATTACTGTACAAGAGACAAATCAGCTAAGATAGTTAAAAAATGCTGCTAGAACAGCTTGGCACTTACAGGTGCCAAGCTACTCTTGCACCACCCTTGCACTATCATGCTCAATCTATGTCTTGATGCAGTTTTATCTGTCTGGACTAATTGGAAACACTGATTTACAGATTTAAATAACGAGGGCATGGATTGTTTAACCCTTATCATTCGGAATATTTGTGTGAAATAAGTTGAACTAAAGCCATTGGTCTATATCTTATTTTCTGTAAGTACTATAATGTAGCTTGCGTATGGCAGTGTACAAATCTGAAGCTTTTAGCCTCAGTATGATATGGGTTAAAACCCTTTGGCTGTCGGTAGAGATATTTGGTCAAGGTGTTTTGTGAAGATGTCACCTCTACACAAAGTGCTACCGACAGCCAAAGAGCAAAATAGGCAAAACAAACAAACAAAAAACAACAAACCATACAAACAACACAAAAAACATACTTGGTGAGTGTCTTGGAGGAAGGTAGATTTTCTTCATACGCTGAAGACGAGCTAACTTGGCTTCTCTCTCCTCGCTGAATGTCAGCTTGTTTCTGAATCTTCCAAACATCAGCTGTTTGTGTCTGGAATATTATTATTATTATTTATTTTCATTATGACAGAAAGGTAAAGTGTGGGTGCATGTATGCGGTCATGAAGACTGCATGATAGCCTGTACAGCAAATACATTACATGTACATTATTACATACACATGCCATGCACACAACAAATGCTCTTGAACATTCAAAGTGAATTTGTACATGGATTCCACTAAATTTTCAAAGCATCCGTGAACAATCACCCCTATGTACATTAACTCTTTCGAGACATGCCGCATCTGGATTCGCGGCTTTATGCCGCGAATCCAGGTGCGGCACATCTCGAAAGAGTTAACCTTTTTGCGCATGCATCTACCAGCAATTTTTACAGTACCAGTGGCAGCATGTGCAACAAAATTATCCCTTTGACTGTTGAAAAATCGAACACCACCCAACTGCAGTTGGGTGGTGTTCGATTTTTCAACAGTCAAAGGGCTAATTTGAGAGAAGGATCTATACTTCTTGCTGAAAGAAGGATCTATACTTCTTGCTGAAATCACTTTGTATTCATCTTCCTTTGAATTTACAATGATTCAAAACACACAGCCTGTGTCCACTGGCTGTGAAGGGGTTAACCCTTATTGTTCGGAATACACCAGTGTGTGAAATAGGTTTGACCAAAATACTTCAAGGGTAGTGCCTGAATAGCTTGGCGCCTCTAGGAGCCAAGCTATTCTGGCACCACCCTTGAACTAAGGCCATTGGTCTATATCCTTATCTGTAAATACTATAATGTAGCTTGCAGATGGCAGTGTACAAATTTGAAGCTTTTAGCCTCAAGTATGATATGGGTTAAGTCGCACTCACTCGTCCATTTGTTTCTTTATCTGTTCCTCCACTTCTTCAGGTGGCAGTGCCATGTGGACCTTCTGCAGCTGGGGGTTGTCCTCCAACACCTTCAGTACTGAAAACACACACAGCCCAGTGAGCAAAATGTCATCAGGCCAACAGTGACCACAGACTTAAGAAACCACAGATCTCAAACCTTGGCATCAAGTACATCATGTATGCCACAAATGGTCCATTATGACTAACAGTTGACCCCCTCACATGATCCAATGCAAGAGACAAAGACCCTCAAGAGTCCCTGCATATGCAGGGATTTATGAGGATCTATTTATTTTTTCAAAATCATTACCGATGACATTACTAATAGGAATGCTTCGCTTAGTTTATCAATTTTAGCCCAAAAAACTTGTGTACCTCACAGCAACCTAGGGGTATCGTTACCAGGATACCTCAAGTAGCCTCCCATGCCTCTATCCGGTGGCGCACTCGCCCTTTTCTGCCAGTCTCTTTGCTTAGCTCACCTAACCGGTCGTGTGCACCTCGCGTGCTCCGGCTGTGTTGTTGGGATTAACTTTGTGAACTTGACTTACATGGATTATGTGACTGTTCCTTGGACTTGTGTTACTACCTGTGTGGTTTGAGTGTTGCATTACCTTCATTTCGGTGGTTGGGTCTTGTGGATTACTGGTACTCAGGACATGACAAGGTAAAGCTTCGGTTACTGCCTCAGCCGGCGTTTACAATGGGTGGACGGCATTGACCGGAGGCTATGTATGCGACCGACCGGGAGCGCGGACCCTCACAAGGAGGCTCCACGCGCCCGCACCCGCCTTTGTCTGTCTTATGTTACAGGGTTCAGGTGAAGACCTGCACCAAGTATGGCGAATTCCAGTGGCTAGCGATGCGCACGATGTCTGCCTACCCTGCTCGGGCTGCTCCTCCAGTTACCTTGCATCCAATGCACGACGTGGAAAGAAGAACGATGGTTGCAGCTGTGGGCGTTCTAACGGAGAAAGAGACCAGCATGTAAGCTTGTAGTGACCGCAGCCTTGGAAGTAACGCTGAGGAAAGCCAATTCAGACATCATGTGCTTGTCGGTGCAAAGAAGGGTCCGTCTGCCCCCACCGGTGCCACGAATTGAGCTGCTACGTCCTAAACAACAATTGAGCCTAAAGCAGCCGATGAGACTTGCCATCTCGTCTTGCACCGAGAGCTCCGACCCGCCCTTACCAGGCCAGGGAAATGCCTTTATGTGATGTGCCACCCAACAATAAACAGGCAATGAGAGCTCGGTCCCCCCCGCAAGGAAATTGTTGGGTCTCATGCATGCCACCAGGAATCGGAGAACCCAGGCAGCAGACGCAGGGGACCACCCCTCTGAGACGACAGCGCCCTTTTGCCGTAGGCTGGACCAGCGCCTGGACAGTGCTGCACCATCAGTGCACGTCTCAGAGCGGGACTGGAAATTAAGCCGCTGATGTGATAAGCCACAGAATCAGACTTCAGGGTCCCAGTCAGAGAGTGGAGCCTCTGGCGATCCACTGACTGATCCAGTCAGTAATAATAGCCGACGAGATGTGTTTCCTCGTCGAGGGCGGAACCCCAAAGCTTTACCCTCCCTTACAAGCGCAGTGAGGGATACCCAGCGTCCTCGGTACCCGGGATCGGATGAGCGATCACAGTGCGTGGGGACAGGGCGCTACAGATAACACACACAAGGGAATGTCTCCACTTCCCACTCCTCCTCACCAGCGAACAAGTTCAGGCGTGTTGCGGCGACGGACCTCGTCTCGACACCGGACCTCGGAGGCAGCTGGCAGGAGCAGTTGTTCTTCCGGCCGGACCGTCAGGGACCGCTCTACCCCGGAGACGCAGCCTCGACGTCAGTGCTGGGACCACGCGGATGACAGCATATGGCCAGGTGCAGCATCCTTGTGACACCGACACAGCCTGCGCCGGTTGCCCGCGACAGACCAAGGGTACAGACACTCCCCAGGGATGCCTCTTCGCTCAGTGCACGGACCTGCAGCGGCAGCCACAACGCAGCACGCGGCAGTCAATGTGGAGGCTTTTGGTCTACACCTGGAGGACTCGGTGTCAGTGGTGGGCGATGAGCGACGGACAGCACCTGGCGGACGTTCTTCACTCTACACCACCTTGGTAGACGCAGCTCCGGCATCGCATGTTTGCCGCTCCTTGGACGAAGTGAAGATGGAGACCACGTCGATGGGTGACACCGTGGCAGCTCTTGTTTGTCAAGTCACTCCCTCAACAGGCAAATTTCCGGGACCAAACAGAGGACCTTTGGCGTGCCTACGACATGACGGCTTCGGAGAC
The DNA here is from genome assembly GCA_036245525.1 of Semisulcospira habei. Lineage (NCBI taxonomy): Eukaryota > Metazoa > Mollusca > Gastropoda > Semisulcospiridae > Semisulcospira > Semisulcospira habei. The sequence continues at coordinate 162,278,629 of BTPG01000005.1, forward strand.
CTGGGGTTTTTCTCAGGCACCCGATGACCAGAGGAGATGGAGGTTACTTCCGACAGCAGTGGTATGCAGGTCGCTCCCAGGCGTTTCCTGTGCCCTCTCGGCGGTGGACTAGGGCGCGTTGTTGCAGGCAGGGGCTCCCCACAGCCAATGTACTCTGTCACAAGACCTGGACAAGACGACGTCCTTGGTTCACAAATCCATGGCATGTGTGGGATTCTGGGAGATGGCGGCGCAGTCTGTAGTCAAGCGTCTGGAGAACACCTGGGACCTTTGGCTTTGGCTCTTCTGCGAGAGATCCATGCGGTGCTGGTAGCAGCGATCAGAGCGGCGTTCCATTCTTTGACCAACCCCATGGCGGCGGCCTCCAACTGCGACCAGACGTGACAGGATGAGTTCCTGGGACGCTGGCCTTCTCTCTCAGATACGGTGAAGTCACAGCTGCGTCAGACGCCCTTAGGGGGAACTCTACTGTTCGGACCGACTTAGCAGACGGGAAGGAGACTTCCAAGGACCTTTGGCTGGCATTGATAGAAACAGTCTCCGCCCGCTTCAGTCAGCTGGCAGAGCTGGGGGGTCTTGCCCTGCAGTTCGTCAGACTCCTCTCCTCCCGTCCTTACACGAGGCCGTGGCGGATCTTTCCCCCTACTCGCGCGCTTTCCCTGCACCCTCCACTGCCTGGTCCAGAGGCGCCCGGAAGCGAGGGCGCGATCGAGCGCTCTGACTTGACACCTGTCCTTCCGCCAATGCCTGTAAGGTCTCCGGTCAGCGGGAGGCTAGCCCTCCTCAGCAGCGAGTGGCAGCAGCTGTTTGCAGACGGTCCAGGGATTCTTTCGACTGTCACAGAAGGATTGCCTGCCAGTCGCCCCTCCGTTGAGACACTGCAGCGCGGGTACCTAAGGTCCATCAGAAACACAGGGGCAGCAATACGATCCTGATCCTTGTGGCCTCATTCAGCAGGATCTAGAGCTGGACCACAGATCTCTTGGGCCTAGCGACGGACCCTCCGCTGGTGCTCCCCACGCTGAGTATAATGCTCAAGCAGCCCAGGCAACAGCTGTTTCATCCCTGCCCAGAGCGACTGCTGTTCACGCTTGGAGTTGTCAGGCAGACCCTCGCAACTAGAGGCTTCTCGGGGGCAGCAGTGGAAGCGATTTTGTTGTCCTGGAGTGTCTCCACCTGTAACGTCCACTAAGGATAATGGCGAGTACTCCAGTTGGGATGCGCTGCGGAGCGACTTACCTTCACGGACCTGACTTACCCGGTTGGCCCAGTTCTTCCTGTGGCTTCTTCAGGCAGAACCTAGCCCCCATCACCATCCGAGGTTCCTGGCGGGGGTGGCTGACACCTACCGACTCCTGGGACGGCCGGATCTGGGAGCGTAAAGGAAAACCTGGCAAATCTGATGACGCATGTGATCTGCAGCGGCCGGCCTCACGCTCGTTGATTCCTTGCTGGGACCTGTCCTGGGGACTCACCTGGCTCAACTCAGAGAGGTTCGAGCCCTTACCACTAGCGCACGCCAGGGAGACCTACCAAGAAGACCTGCTTCCTGCTTGCACGTGCCACAGCCTCTCGCGTTGCGAGATTCACGCCTTTCGGTGTGACCCTCCTGTCTCCTACTCAGGGCTGATGGTTCGGGCAGCTGCTCACAGACCCTACATTACTGGCAAGAACCACCTCCCGTCGTCAGCGCCTCAAGTCTTGACTGTCCATCCTCTCGGGGCAATGGACCATCCACGGGAGTCCGGCTTACAGGACCCCGTCAGAGCGCTTAAAGTGTACCTGTGCAGAACTAAGCCACTAAGACAAGGGCGATCACGCCTTTTCTGCCCTTGACTCCGGGCAGACAAGACTTTTCGGCGCAAACGATTTTCTCCTGGCCCCCACCGGTGCCACGAACAGAGCTGCACCATCCTGGCGGACGACAGAGCCTATAGCAGCCAACGAGACTTGCCATCCCGTCTAGCAACGAGCGCGCTGACCCGCCTTTACCGGCCAGGGATATGCCGATACAGGAGTCGCCACTAAGACAAGGGCAGACGAGACTTATCGGCGCAAATGATCTCCTCCTGGCCCCAACCTGTGCCATGAACAGCGCTGCTCTGTCCTGGCAGACGACAGAGCCTATAAGCAGCCGACGAGACTTACCTTCCCGTCTAGCACCGAGAGCTCCGACCCATCTTTACCGGCCAGGGATATGCTGATACGTGAGTTGTCACTAAGACAAGGGAGATCATGCCTTTCCTGCCCTTGGCTCCGGGCAGACGAGACATATCGGTGCAAACGATCTCCTCCTGGCTACGCTGGGTCTTCTGGTCGGCATACAGAGGTCTTCAGAGCAGGCCAGAATGATGCGCATCCGGGCTCATGAAGCCCGAGCTGTGGCTGCGAACATCGCCTTGACCGAAACTGTGCAGTGACGAACATTGGGGCAGCTGTGGGTTGGCGGGCCAAGTCTACCTCCGCCTGCTTCTACCTGCGAGACCTATACGGCCAGCGCACCAACCGGGCCCTGAGGGGGGGGGGGGGGGGGGGAATATCTCGGCGGCGCAATACTCCCTCCTGGCGCCATGGGTATCGCCTAGCTAAAATTGTTGGGCGTGGGCGCGTAGGGAGGGGCCTCAATCTTGTGCAGAGGCGCTCGGGCACAAAGAAGATGTGCCAAGCTTGCGGCACCCTCCTCCTATTCGCCATTCTAAATAAAATATAAACAGAATAAAAGAATTTTTTTCTAAAATGTATTTTTTCAAAAAATACTTACGATGACATTACTCAGAGGTCCGTCCCTCCTACCCCACTTTCGGTGAGTGCAACACCAGATAGAGAGGCATGGGAGGCTACTCAGGGTATCCTGGTAATGATACCCCTAGGTTGCCTCCCCTGTTGTGAGGTACACGAGTTTTTTGGGCTAAAATTGATAAGCTAAGCAAAGCCTTCCTATTAGTAATGATATCGGTAGGTATTTTTCGGAAAAATACATTTTAGAGAAAAATTCATGTTTCTTGCTGACAACACTAAATCCATGTTTCTTGGACAGCGGGGGCTCTCTGGCACTGAATTAGCAAAGATTTCAGAAGCACAATCTGCATCCACTGGCTATGAAGGGGTTAACCCTCTTATCCAGGCGTCAGTACTTTACCTCAAACTTCCAGAACTAAATGACTTTCATTTTGTAGAATGGAAGTCATTTAGATCTGGGAGTTTGAGAATTAAACAGTACTGATGGCCGGGTGCATGCTCAATGGGGATAAAGAGAAAAAGAGCTCATGTCATTACAAGGATTTTCTGCTGAATCTTTGGGTTTGGAGGTGGCAATGGACTGCCAGGTGAGGTAATAGTCATCAAAGGAGAGTTTGGTCACTCGCTTGGGAGCAGTGCGAGGAACAGAGAATCTTTTAGTTCCGCCTCCAGGCATCTTGGCAAAGGTCACCTTGGCATCTTGTTCAAGGTGTGGACTGTCTCCAGCTGTAATGATCATGACAAATATGTTCTTACAAACTGAAATGAAACTGAAATGACTTGGACAAATAGGGACAAAAGAACTCTCTTTCTCTCTCTCACACACACCACACAAAGTGTAACTTTTAATGACAATCGAATAACAAGCTTGTTGCCATTAAAACTAATGGCAGAGTCTGTTTCCATAATTTATTCTACATTTCATAGCTAGAGCGATGGCATAAAAATAGGGATTAGATGTCCAAACTAAAATTATAATAACACATAAAACAATGATTAGGATTCAGACATGACAGCTGATCTAAAGAAAGATAGAAATCAACAACAATGCTATAGACTGCAATCTGTGTACGTGTATACATACATCTAGCCTAAAAAGGATTTCATGAATATAAAATTTGCTGTGCATGACATCAATATGAACTAGACACACACGGTCTAAGAATTTCATATTTGCAGAGATTATGGTGTAATTTCTGTATATTGGAAATTCTTAGATCAAGTGTGTCATGTCTCAAACCCCGCATTTATTGTGTCTGACATTTTCACTGTGTTTGTTACCTACTGACCTTCAATGCGCTGACTGGCAGTGACACACTCTATCACCATCTGGCAAAATGTGGTTGGTGATTGCCTCATCATCTCGATGGCCTCCATATTGATGGGGTTTTCTAGGTTCGGACTTGACAGCAGAGTCTGTGATGATAACCAGTATGGTAAATTAAAAAAAAAAAGAAGAATTAATTAAGGAACAAAATTCGGGAAATTTGTTATACTGGTTTGTCAAAATTCCTGGGTTGAACACCTGGGCTGTGTCATGTTATTCTTTCGCACAGATGTCCACACATCTCTCTGAGTTTAGGTTTTGTTATCTCGTTATTCAGTATTCATGTCGTACGACCGGGCGGGCGAGGACAAGCAGTTATCTCCCTTTGTTTTGTCTCTTTACCGAAAACCCTATCCGAAAAGTACCACCCGGATAGACTACCACACATGACATCTCCCTCCTTTTGAGATAATTTACAATACTGCACTCGAGTGTGCAAACATTATTTGTTTACAGTCTTTGATAACCGAGGAGGGGATTCTACTGCTTCTAAGAGTCATTGGAAACGACTAGGCTTCTTCACAACGCGCCCACATCTGGTTGTCACCTGCTCTGGACTGGTAGCTGGAACTGGCGTAGGTTGGCAATCTGGCCCCGGATGCTGAACTGGCATAGGAGCAGGCTTCGTGACATCGGCTGGCGAATCCGACGACTGGCTGGACGGCATACCGGCGTTAACCGGTGGCAATGAGTCAACAGCTGGCTGCTGTTGCTGAGTCAGAGAACGCTACACCGCCTCCAAGCTGGGACTTCATGAGGTGGCGTCTGTTACGGCGCAAAACTGCACCATCTTGAGTTTGCACCATATAGGAGCGAGAAGCACATTTGTCCATAACTTGAGCTGGCTGCTTCCACCCCTTTTCACCATCACACTTGATGAGCACGTTGTCGCCCGGTGTCAACTCGGGTAGTGGCTTCACCCCATGACGTTTGTCGAAATGGTGCTTTTGATGCATTTTCGCATGGAAGTCCTTGTCTTTGAGCGTCTATGAGGGACAAGAGACTCTGGGAGCACGGGAAGTGTTGACCGAACTCGTCTTCCGAACGCAAGTTCGGCAGGGCTATATCCGAGAGAGGAGATAGGCGTTGCCCTATAGGTCAGCAGGGCAAGTTGGAAATCATCTTGGCATAACAGTCTTTTGGCTGTTTGGACGGCTCTCTCGGCCTCCCCATTGCTTTGGGCGTAGTGTGGGCTTCTAGTGATGTGAGAGAAATTCCACATAGTGGAAAAGACTTTGAACTCCGCGGAGGAGAACTGGGTACCATTATCCGAAACTAATATCTCCTGTATCCCATACCTAGCAAAAATGCTCTTCAGCTGTTCGACCACAGCTCCTGTTGTCATCCTCCCCAACCTAGCAATGTCGATGTAACGTGAGTAATAATCGACCACCACCAAGAAAGATGCCCCTTTAATCTCACAAAGATCCACCTCCACTTTCTGAAAAGGGTATTCGGGGAGATTTGAAACTAGGAGAGGTTCTTTGCTCTGAGTAGGACGTCTTTCACAACAAAATCTGCACTTGCCCACCATGTCTTTAACCGCCTGGCCCATGCCGGGCCACCACACTGCTTGATAGGCACGCTCGCGGCATTTTTGAATGCCCTGGTGTCCATCATGGATACGTTCCAGGACGTACTCTCTTTCTGTCCATGGGATGACAATGCGACCCCCACGGGTAACCAACCCATCGTACTCGCTAAGCTCACCCTTGATCCCATAGTATTCCCTAGCTGCACAGTCTTTTTTGTATTCTGGCCACCCCAGGCGAATGTATGAGAGAACCGTATTGAGCTGAATGTCTGATTCTGTAGCTTTCTTGAGCTCTTCTAGCTTCTTGTCAGAGACCGACCATGAAATGCGAACTGAATCAATGTGTGCCAGGACATCTGCCTCTAGGCCCACCGGACAATGTTCTTCCTCCAATAAAGGTGCACGCGACAATGTGTTGGCAACGACAAGTGTCTTCCCCGGTATGTATTCAGCCATCAAGTTGTATCTCATCAAACGCATGAGCATACGCTGACAACGTAGTGGTGTTTCTGTCAGGTCCTTTTTATTCAGCAGTGGAATGAGCGGACGATGGTCTGTGAGAAGATGAAATTTCGGTAGCCCTACGAGGTACCGCTCAAATTTCTCACAGGTGTACACGATTGCCAGACATTCCTTTTCAATCTGCGCATACCGTTTTTCCGTATCGGTCAGACTTCGCGAACAGTAAGCCACCTGCTTCATCTCGCCATCTACTTCTTGGTACAAACTCCCCCAAGCCCATAGCTGCTAGCATCGGAGCACACAACAGTAGGTCTATCTGGTCGGAAGAATACAAGAGATGGAGAAGTTGCCAAAATCTGTTTGATCCGCGAGAAAGCTTGACTTTGTGATGGACAAAGCATCTTTATTCAAGAGCTGGTTGAGCGGATGAAGCACATCTGCCAAGTTTGGGACAAAACGACCCAAGTAATTGACCATTCCCAGGAACCGACGCAAATCCTGGACATTTTCCGGTGCTTTCATCTCCGAAATCGCTCTGACCTTGGACTGATCTGGTTGGATGCCATCAGCACTTATAGTGTGACCTAGAAACTGTATGTTGTGCTTTTTGAATTCGCACTTTTCTCGGTTCAGCTTCAAACCCGCTTTGGCTACGCGCTGAAGTACCTCATTCAAGTGACGGTCATGTTCTTCTTTGGAATCACCGTAGACAAGCACGTCATCCATGAAACAAACAACACCCTCGCAACTGCCTACGATGTTCTCCATGATCCGCTGGAAAACCTCCGGTGCGAGATTGATTCCAAACGGCAACCACTTGAAAAAGTAACGCCCAAACGGCGTCATGAACGTTGTGTATTTTGCGGTTTCTTCATGCAGCGGGACTTGCCAAAATCCCGAAGCAGCGTCCAGCTTTGAATACACTTTTGAACCCGAAAGCTTGTGAGTTATGTCATCGAGTGTCGGCAGTATGTATCGTTCGCGCTTCACCGCCCGATTCAAGTGTTTTAGATCAACGCATATCCGTACATCTCCATTCTTTTTCAGAACGGGCACCATTGGTGCACACCAGTCTGTTGGCTGAGTAACTCGCTCAATAACTCCGTTCTCTTCCATGCGCTTAAGTTCGGCTTCCACTTTTGGCATTAGTGGAAGTGGTATTCGCCTAGCCACCGAGATACTGTACGGTTCTGCCCCCGATGCGAGTTCAATTTTCACCGGGTGTGTTTTGACCGGTTCGCTAATTGTGCCAAATGCCAGGTTTATCGCCTCGTTGGCATCTATGCGCTTCACGAGCCCAAAGCGAACCGCTGCGTCTCTACTGAGCAAATTATCAGTTCTGCCTTTGACGACAAAGACACGCAATGGTATTTTCCTTTCATCGGGGTGCGCATGTACCACAAACTGACCCAGGCTTTCAACGCGACCACCTGGAGATTGCAAAACTGTGTTGCTTTTTGCGAGCTTTGGCCTCGGATTCACGCTTTTGAAAACGGACTCCGATATCACGCTTACATCAGCGCCTGTATCTATTTTGAAATTGACAGCTCTGTTCAAAATTGTGAAAGTTTCCCGCCACTGCGGTTCTTTTTCCTCGGTGTCCAGTGAACCAAGGAACAATACGTCTCTGCTTGTACGAGACGTAGCCCTACATGAGGAAAGCGAGTCTTTAACATCTGGCCCTCTTACTTCTCCCTGTGCATGTGACAATTACTTCTCCCTGTGCATGTGACAAATCTGAAACAATGTTTGTTCTGCACATTTTGCTGAAATGGTTCATTTTTCCACACTTATTGCAAGTTTTCCCCTTTGCTGGGCACCTGAAGTCTCTGTCATGATTCCTTCCACACCTAAAGCCTGTGTTTTTGCTCCCCTTATTGCCGCCCTCCTGCTGGTTGGTACTCTTACCCCCAGTCTTGAGTTTATTTTCTTGCCTGAATTTATGATGCCCCCAAAACTGTCTGGGCCCATGCTGTCCCTGTACCTCATCTACGGAGTTGAAATTTCCGGCTCTTTGTGTTACTATCTGGGATTTCACCAGCTCCATCTGCCTCGCCATCTCTAGTGCTTTCTCCAATGTCAAATCTGCTGTTAGCTGGAGCTTCTCGCTCAACTCACTATCTTTCACCCCCAAAACCAGCCTATCTCTGATAGCCTCATCCCTAGCGGTAAATCCCGTATTCTCTGATAGCTCATACAAGCTACGTACATACGTTTCTAAGTTCTCCCCCTCTTTTTGGGAACGGACATGAAACAGGGCTCTTTCGTGGATGATGTTAACCTTGGGGACAAAGTAAGAGTTGAACTTCTCGACGACAGTGTCAAAAGATTTTCCGTCCTCTGCTGAGAGCCGAAAAGAAGAGAAAATTCGCTCACTGTCAATACCCATGCAATAGATCAACGTCGATACTTGCACCACACCATCTTCTTTGTCAAGCTTGGCCGCCATACGGTAACGCTGAAAACGTTGAATCCACTCAGGCCAGCCTGAAGGCTTGGTGAAGTCGAAGGCTGTCGGCGCGTGAAAAGCAGGCATCGTTGAACTTGCAGTACAGAAGAGAAGTCACAATGGCGAAAGCACGTGTCAATACGACCGGTTGATTATGACAAATGTCAGTCACTTGGAGCACGATGCACCAAAAATACAGCATCCACTGAACGCAGAAATGTCCTAGGGGCCTGCTGCCACCATGTCATGTTATTCTTTCGCACAGATGTCCACACAACTCTCTGATTTTAGGTTTTGTTATCTCGTTGTTATTCAGTATTCATGTCGTACGACCGGGCGGGCGAGGACAAGCGGTTATCTCCCTTTGTTTTGTCTCTTTACCGAAAACCCTATCCGAAAAGTACCGCCCGGATAGACTACCACACATGACAGGCTGTTGATAGCACTTTTTGTCACAGTGATTCCTACCGGAATCGCCTAAACAAAATAACAAACAGCACAACTGACTGCCAAAGGGTTGACTCACTCAGCCCTACCAAACTACCTACAAATTAAGGATTGACCACAACTGATCAAGGATGGTGCCTGAATATCTTGGTGCTTATGGTGCCTGAATATCTTGGCGCCTACAAGTGCCATGCTATTCTGACACCACCCTTGAACTATCATGATTGACCTATCTCGTGGACTAAAATGTAGTCTTGAAAGGAAAAATTCCCACATTTTAGGAATCCTGACATTAGAGACCCACTTGTGAATCCAGTCACCGATTTTTACAGTATCAGTGGATGTTTGCAAAAGGGTGCCAAAGATCAAACTGAAAGTATATCCACTGACTTGTAAAGTAACCAAAATCATGGACAAGCTGTAGTTTGGCTTCCATAGTGTGAGATCATCCAAGAAGTCCACACATGGCCGTCCTGTCCGCATGTCAACTGCAAGAAGAAGCAATATTAAATGACAATTTACATGGTTGAAGCATTATTTTATGTACCTGGTTTTATTTTTAACCTAATTAGCTCTGACGCACTACAGCAGGAGATTGATCGACCATGATAATTCAAGGGCTCTGTCAGATTAGCTTTGCGCCATCAGCTGCCTGCTCCTGCAACCAGTACACAGTCCTTTGGTGACACCTCCAAAATTTGACCTTCAGTTTAATTGGTTAATTTAACTTATCATGAAAACGCTTCAACATCTGAATGATACATAATTTCCTCTGGCACAAAAGAGTAATAATGGGATGACAAAGATATTTTATTGTGTTTGACTGATAACAGTAAATTTAATTACAAGTACAAAATATAGTGAAGGAATTTTGTTTATTTTGAATGGATTAATCTTTTATCAATTTATAACATCGAATTAAAGAAAATTATTGCCTATGTTTCTCACAAACAAGAAGTAAATATCACTACATGAATGACGATCTCACCATTTGGATGAAACGGGACTGTCTGAAAGGAGATCTCTGGTGGTCGAACATTGTAGTGTTCATCAAATTTGATGTAGATCTGGAACACACCTCCTGTAGAAAGGTAGAACAATATGGAGTTATGTAAAAGGACACGAAGAGCATATTGACAAAGAAAAACAAAAACAAAAAAATCAGTGAGTGATTTCCAATGTCAACTCACATATCAACAAACAAATTTTTTCTAACCCTTTGGCTGTCCATATCGGTTTTCTTGAGATGATTCTAGAAGGAATCACCTTGACAAAAAGCAATATGGACAGCCAGAGGGTTAAAAATATTACAATGGTCAAACTACATGCAGAACACCAGCCTGAAACAATGTTAAGGCTGAAAAAACAACAATGAATGAACAATCGTCCCACTGAGCGATTGGCCCTCAGGCTGATGTTGGAGCGAGGACCTTTCACTTGTGGGGATGTCCTTACGTCTTCTCACCTTCCCATATTGTGTCTCTCAGACCATGAATCTTGGCCATCCATTGAAAGAAGTTGCCCTCATTCAGTGGTTCGATTTCAACACCCTTGTACAAAGAATAAGAACGTTCAACTGTTAAACAACTACATGCAATATTTTCCAACACGTGGAAATATACAGTGTTTTGAAATTCTACATGCAATATGTTAAACCCTACAATCAACACACATACACCACCTAATCCCACCCTGACCATTCCCAACCTTAAGCACACCCACAGATATATATATATATATATATATATATATATATATATATATATATATATATATATATATATATATATATATATATATATATATATATATATATATATATATATATACAGGATGTTTTTTTGATATATTTTATTCTTCTTCCACTGCAACACTACATAAAGCTTTAGAGATGCAGTCTGCGCTGTACTAGTGGTGCTACCAGTTTATTCTGGAGGCGGCTTTTAGTACATGCGTTGAGTTTGCAATTTGTCAGGTTACGCTGTATGCCTACCTGACGAGCCCTCCCTTGGGGCGAAACCGGTCGTAGGCGGCAAAAAGTATATATATATTCTTTACTTTAAACATTCTTTACTTTAAAACAAAGGCGTTGCCCAAAACCAAAAATGCACTCAATCACATTAGCTCCAAAGGACGTAATATTCATGCACTACGTGGGGGGAGGGGGGGGGGGGGGGGGGGGGGGGGGGGGGAGGAGGATATATATATATATATATATATATATATATATATATATATATATATATATATATATATATATATATATCTATATATATATATATATATATATATATATATATATATATCTATATATCTGTGGGTGTGCTTAAGGTTGGGAATGGTCAGGGTGGGATTAGGTGGTGTATGTGTGTTGATTGTAGGGTTTAACATATTGCATGTAGAATTTCAAAACACTGTATATTTCCACGTGTTGGAAATATATATATATATAATTCTACGACTGGATATATATATATATATATATATATATATATATATATATATATATATATATATATATATATATATATATATATATATATATATATCCAGTCGTAGAATTAAAAGTCAAGAATATATACACACACACACATTTTTTGGGTGGTGTGGTCATCAGGGATTGAGGTGGAGTTTGGAGGTTGGCTGTGAGTATGCAGACAAGTACATATAAGAAATGAAAATGTATAAAAATGATGTCAGTCCTTCCATGTTCAGATCAGTTATCTCGAAAGGGGGGCGGGGGAGGAGGGGGTGGGGTAGGGGGGAGGAGGGGGTGGGGTAGGGGGGAGGAGACCCTCAATCTGACACAAAAGGCCTTGCGACACAAAACCTTGCTTCCCTTGATGATAAATCAAAAAGCAGGGGGGGGGGGGGGGGGGGGGGGGGAGGTGGGGGTGGAGTGGGGAGTGGATGGGTGTAAGCCTTTTGCACATTCTCACCAGCCAAAATATCTGAAAAAAACATCTTTTCAATGTGTCCATGTGATAGAAATTAAGTGTGTGTGTCTGTGAGAGAGAGAGAGCAGTTACCCATGGGGGATTATTCCAGATGTTTTGGACCTCCTTTTCAATGAGAAGATGTGCCCTGGAATACATCCTAAACGATCTGAAACAGTACAAAAACGATTCTGTTGTCATCAAGGGATCAGAAGTTGAGCGTGTAGAGTCCTACAAGTATTTAGGTGTTCTTTTTGACATCGTGCTCAACTGGAAACAAAACACAGGGGCTATTGTGAAAAAAGCGCATACCTGTCTTTACTTTTTGAGAAAACTCGGATCATTTAACATAAGCACTCAGATTTTACAGATGTTTTACTGCTCCATTATTGTTAGCGTTTTAACTTTTGGACTGATGTGCTGGGGTAGAAATTTATGTAAAAGAGATCAGGATCATCTAACAAAGTAATCAAGAAAGCGGGTGGGGTGACTGGTAGAGCACAAGATACTTTGGACACACTGTACAACAGATGGATTACGAACAAACTGGCTGACATTCTTGATGACGAAACACATCCACTTAGATATGAATTTGACAGCAGATGTATCAAACGAAGAGGTTGTCTTCAAGTACCCAAAAGTAGTACAGCACGTTATGCCACCTCTTTTGTCCCACAGGCTGTTACCCTTTTCAACAGTATTATCAGTAGATCGTCTCTGTCAACGTTCTTTATTTGTTTAATACTAGCCCATTAAGTAGTTCACTGCAACATTGCTGACACCAGAAGCGAAGGGGGCATAAACCATAAGTGTTTCTGATGCCAAGAGTGTTACAAAGGTAACAGTACGTTTGTTACAGTTCATCTCTTTAACTGTTGCAGTTCATCTCTTTAACTGATGATGATGATGTCCAATTGTAATGCGCATCCACTCCATGCTAGCAACATGTTCAGGGCGCAAAAAAAAAACCCAACCCCAAAAAAACCTCTGGTGCACAGTAGTAATAGAATTAAAAGTCTAGAAACAGGTGGGTCTTGAGGTGCATCCTGAAGGTGCCAATGCAGTCAATGTCCCTCAAGGATTGTGTTAGTCCATTCCACAGCATAGGTCCGCAGTGTGAAAATGCCCGGAAACCAAGTCACTTCTTTGTGTGGCTTTCAACACTTGGTGTGCAGAGTTTGGATCTGACAGCAGAACGGAGCTGCCTCGGAGGGTTATGGCGTGGGACTATTTCCCGGAGGTACTCTGGTGTCTGGGTCATTTACAGACTTGTGGCACAGAGTGAGAATCTTGTGATCGATTCTTTGCTTGACTGGAAGCCAGTGCAGCTGCTTAAGGACTGGTGTGACATGCTCCCTTCTTTTGGTTCTTGTGACAATTCTGGCAGCAGTGTTCTGAACCATTTGAAAACGTCCGAGTTGTTGCTCTGGCAGACCCCAAAGACAGCTGTTACAGTAGTCCAGTCTGGATAGAACAAGGGCAACGGCGATAGCATTTACAGCTTTGGCTGTCAGGACAGGTTGTAGTTTCCCAAGGGAGCGAAGATGGAAGTAGTATCCCCTGACAACAGCACTGATATGGTCGTCCATGGTAAGACTGGCATCGATAAAGACACCAAGATCTCCGACAGTCTTGGAGAAAGGGATGAGAGACTCACCAACATGGATGGCATCAAGAGATTCCACATCCAGTCTGTTCTTGGTTCCACACAGAATTGCCTCATTTAACTTCAACATGTTGGTTGACATCCAGGACTCGATTTTCTGCACTGTCTGAGAAGCGGAGACACTGTCAGGATGAAATGAGTCATAGAGTCATCTGCAAACAACTGTTGCCCTAACTTGTACTTGTCAATCATAAGATAAGATAGTTTATTGCCATATGTTTCCATGTACAAAACAATAAAAACATTGGAATTTGTCTTGATGTCAGTTACTAAGACTAAAATATCACACACACACACACACACACACACACACACACACACACACACACACACACACACACACACACACACACACACACACACACACAGACAAACAGTAACATCTGATTCAGTTAAAAGCTGACTGTACACAGTCGTTTTCACTCGCCACTCGTGCTCTCTCCAATCAGTCCTAACTTAGTGGTGTATTGAGAGAACAGAACAGGCCCTAAGATGGACCCTTGAGGGACCTCACATACTAGCCGGGTAACAGCAGATGCCAGACCATTAACACTGACGTACTGGAATCTCCTCAAGGTCCGACCAAAACCACTTAAGACACAGTCCGTGATACCAAACTCAAGCTGATATTTCTGCAACAGCATCTGGTGATCTATGGTATCAAATGCTGCACTGAGGTCCAGCAGCACCAGGAGTGAGTGGTCACCATGATCAGCTGCACAGAGAATGTCATTTAAGACACACAGCACTGCAGTCTCTGTAGAATGACCTGGCCTGTATGCAAACTGAAATTTATCCAGTAGCTGGTACCTAGACACATGATCAGCAAGTCTATCGACCACCACACGTTCTAAGAGCTTGGACAAAATATGGCAGGTTTGATACTGGCCTATAGTTCTTAGAAGCATCAGGGTCCAAGTTTGACTTCTTCAACAGAGGACAAATCACAGCAGTCTTAAAGGCTCCTGGAACATCACTCGTGAAGAGATTGCGGTTGATGGTGTGCAGAATAACTGGCAGAAGAATGTCCAAATTCTCCAAGACTATTTTGGTGGGGATCGGGTCAACACTAGAGAATGTGGTCATGAAATGATTTTGTGCAGTTGATCATCAGAGACTGGCACAAACACTGAAAAAGGATCACCAGCAAAAGGTTTACCACTTGTGTTCTCCTTTAACAGCTGATCTCTGATGGCACCAATCTTATCATTAAAGAACTGGGACAGAGAGGCAGCAGCCAAGTCACTGCTCATATCAGGAAGAATAAGAGATTTGACCTCCTTGCCAAGCAGCCTGCTCACAATCCTGAACGTTTTCCTAGGGTCTGAAGCGGCAGCATCAAGTTCAAACTGAACTGTGTACTCTTTGCCTGATGAACCACCCGTGTGCAGTGATTGAGTGCCTTTCTATACAAGTCTTTGTGCACTTCTAGACTGGTTCTATGGTACTGACACTCTGCATGATGAGAGTTATAGGTTATTTAATTAATTGACTGAGTGAATGATGATGCCATGTGTTGTATGGGCAGAGAGTGAATTTCCCCATGAAGGATTAATAAAGTATTATTGTATTGTATTGTATTGTATTGTAACAAAAGCCTAACACAACAGGAAGCCGGACAAAGCCATACAAACAACAGTGTACTGAAGAAAGGTCAAAACTCAGTCGAGAGCCTGAACAGCCAATAACAGAATGCATCACCCATCGAACCTATATGTTTATAATGACAGTGAACCATTAACCCATTTAGCCCTGTCGCACTACAGAAGGAGATGGGTCGACCATGATAATTCAAGGGTAGTGCCAGATTAGCTTGGTGCCTGTCGGCGCCAAGCTAACCTGGCACTGCTCTTGAATTAGCATGGTCGATCCATTTCCTGCAACTGGTGCATAGTCATTAGATGACGCCTCCAAAATTTGGGAAATACGGCCGTTGGGCCGAATTAGTCAATACAGGAACAGCACAAACTGTCAGTCCCTTTATGCGAAAAGCGAGATTTTTATGAACAGAACGAAAATCTCTCTTTTTCACGAAAAACGAACTTACAGGTTTTTCCTTACCGGAGGAGAAATGCTAACATACTTAGTGTCATATTTTACCTTTGTTCTCCTTGCTAAATCAGTTTTTTGAGCTTCTTGTTTCCCTGCCACGGTCAACCAATTGACCATTATTTTGTCACAACATAGCACACGTATTACAGCTTTTCGTCATGAGGCACACATATCATAAAATACATGGATAAGTTACACATCATAACAGTACATGGATACGTGAGACACCCTAAACAGCAAACACAATTGCGAAATATTGTTGGACGAAAAACTCCAGACACCAAAACGCCGCCATCACAGTTTTCCTTCACGACAGTGTAACTTCCGGTGGACTATGAACGCGTTGATTGGACAATGGTTTGAAAGGATCCTCAGACACTCAGTGGTTCATGGAATTGCATAGGTATTGACTGAGATGACTGACAGTCGCAGTGGCGTAGGTACCGGGATTGGCCGTGTCCCTCCTGTCCCCCCCTCTCCTCCCGGTGCCAGAAATGTTACTTTTCAGCCGAAACCAACAACAAAACTAAAGCTAAACGGCAACAACAACTGACAAACATACAAAAAAAAAAAAAAAAAAAAAAAAAAAAAAAAAAAAACCCGACGGACTGAGGAGGCGACTGACACTGGTTGGCCAACCTCTGAAATTTGATCAAGCATGAAAATAAAAATACTGATCTTTTTCTCCAAAAATATTTTCCCTTGCAAAAAGTAAAAAAATCTTATGATTTTTTTCTCTCCAAATGTACATTTGTTCTCCTTACTTTTTTTTCGCCGATAAGAAATTCATATAAAAAATATTAAGGGGGCGGAGGGAGGGGAGCGCAAGAGATGTTCTGCCCCCCTCTCTCCGACATTTTCTTGTCTTATGGTGAGGTGGGGGGGGGGGAGGTGGCGCGCTCACCCCTCTCACCGCAGTCAGCCCCTCCCCCACCTCCTCTCTGAAAAGTATCTTCCTACACTATTAAATAGTGCATTCCCGTCACCATCGGCAAATATACTGCACAAAAAATCATCTACTGGCCAGAATTCTGAGTGAACTGAACTAAAACTTTATTGTCTAAGGATCAAGACAGTAGGCACGCAGGCCTTTTTACATGTCTGTCCTTAATAACATTTTAAATAAATATAGCAGCAGAAAAGGTAACAAGACAAATACAATAAAATAAAAAAGAAGAGATAATAATAATCAGGGCCGGATCCAGGGCGGGGTGGTGGGGGTGGGGGGGTGGTGCTTTGGTACTACAGCATCCCCCCCCCCCCTCGGCTTAAAAAAAAAAAATCATTTACTACCAGGCCACAACATGGTCCGAGAAGGAGGGGGGTGGTTTAATGTTATTGCAGCACCCTCCCTCCCCCGCTTTTAGGTATCTTCGGACCCTGAAAGCACCATCACCCCCACCTCCCCGAGCACGCGCCTTTTCTCTCTCTATCCCCCCCTCTCAACCCCCACCCACCCACCCGCTTTTCGATTTTAGAGTCGGACCCTGGAAGCACGCGCCATTCGCTCCTGATCAGTATACTTACTTACTTACTTACGCCTGTCACCCCTACCCGGGTATAGGCCGTCGACGAGAGACCTCCAGCAACTCCTGTCCTGTGCTTCTCCTTCGATTCTACTCCAGGTGGTTCCCAGTCTCTTGATGTCTGCTTGGAGGTCTCGACGCCAGGAGTTTCTCGGCCTACCTCTTTTCCTCTTTCCCTGGGGGTTCCATGACAATGCCTGCCTAGTGATACTGGAAGCTGGCTTTCTCAGACTGTGACCGATCCATCCCCATCTTCTTCGCCCAATTTCATTCTCTGCTGTTTTCTGCTCTGTTCTCTCCCAGAGTCTGACGTTGCTGATCTTCTCTGGCCAGTGGATTTTCAAAATTCTTCTAAGGCAACTGTTCATGAAGGTCTGTACTCTGTTGACTGTGGTTTTTGTCAATCTCCAAGTCTCTGCTCCATATAGGAGAACTGCTTTTACATTGGAGTTGAAAATCCGGACTTTGGTGTGCTGTGACAGCTCTCTGGAACTCCACACTTTTTTCAACTGGAGGCCGGAAAGGCTGCTCTGGCTTTACCGATTCGTGCTCTGACATCTGCATCAGTGCCGCCTTTTTTGTCTATGATGCTCCCGAGATAGGTGAAGGACTCCACCTCCTCCAACGGGGAGCCAGCAAGCAAGACCCTGATCAGTATACAGTTTTTAAATTGTCGTTCAGCACCCCCCCTAAAAACTGATTGATCCGGCGCTGACAATAATAATAATAAAAGTATTTCGATGAAAGTGAAGAGTACTGAGACGGCAACGCGTTCCGGGCCAATGTGCACAGGATCATCGGGCCGACGTCGGCCGCCGTTGGCCCGCTTGCCGCGGTACGGCTTCACACATTTGATAAACAAAAAAAGTTAGACTCCCCCCCCCCCCTCCCTTTTTTTCCCCCCACTCCACTCCAGGCAAATGTATGTTCGATTTCAGTTTAACTCAAATGATCCGCATTAATCACGGTCCAGTTGATTCGGACAAAATTCAAACATTTTTCTTGCGTGTGTATCAATGCACTTAGTTTTCCTCTTTTTTTTTTTTTTCAAGATTGGTGCGGGGCTCGGGAAACTGACAACTTGAGTTGACCACCGCAGAAGGGGAATAATACCGCTACTGTGATTACAACAGGACATAAAAACGCTGACAAAGCGGCCGGATCATAGACACACAGGCTCAGCACACCGTTTTTGTTTTCACCCTTTAATGCGTTTTCAGGCAAGAAGCGTGCCACACGTGCTGATGATCACGTGACACCGACCAACCTGTGTTAATGACACTCGAAATTCTCGGACAGATGGGCTCGATGGCTTATTTTGCCCGTGAAAGTTCTGTGTCAAACATTTCTATTTCACCGAAACAATTATTTGAACAGAATTCTGACTGCTCACAACATGCCGCTCAACGCTTTGGAAGATCGGTGAGTGATCAATTGATTGATCGAATGGTTTTGATCGTGGAATCAGTTATGATGCTATTATTGCCGCAGCTGATATCGGTCTGCTGAGCCCAGTTCATTTTCATTTCACATATGTGTGCAGACAGTTAGTACAACATAGCTTTGGACTCAGCTCGATGCACTTGTAGCTCACTGATGTTAGCTCCATGAGGAATGATAAGTATCGAACAATGTTGAGGAAATTATAGTGTTTTCGCGCATGAGTAGGATTGTGACGAGAAACTGAATACGGCCCTAGCGGCAAAGTTTTCGTCGACGTGACTAGATACGCTCGGCGTCAATTTTCGTGTCAATCTAAAACATGAAGTCACTGACATATTAGCGGTATAGATGGTTAGATCGTCAGTTTGTTCAACATAGGAAGATTAGGAAGATTTCCGTCACTGAATCGGCGTCAGCCAGGCACTGCTCATGGCTCTGAAGCTTAGTTGTACCAGCTCAGTTGACTCATTTTCTGTCGTGCCAGCCTGACGGACGCCGACTGTCGTACGGCGACCTCATTCGATAGGATTTCTGCGCTTTCTCGGTCGCTGGTGACACAAATTTCACACGTCAAACAGAACACATTTTAGCTTACTTATCGAAAATATCTTGACTTCTGGTTGTGCATCAGCGATTTACAATGATTAGCGTGCTAATGGTGCATCAGTGGCTTACCTGTTATGCCTTTTTTTTTTCTTTGTCAGAATTCGTGAAGCTCGCATTTATAGCTTTATTGAATTAGATACACAGGATTTGTGATGCTTTTCAAATGGATACCGTACTTAAAATATATATTTTTAAAACCGTGTATTTTTGTTAGCGTAAGCTGTTCTGTTAACGAGTCGGACAGCGAAGGGGAGACAACTGTAGCTACCAGCAGTGAAGTGCATGAGGAGGTGACTTCCCCTTGTCAATGTTGCACTCCAGAGAAGTTTGTGGCCAAATCAAATCCTTCACAAGCTGACGAGGACCGACAAGTTAATGACACGAGAACAGAGAGACGACAACGACGCAAACCCCTGCATCCTAAGAAAAGTCCGTCACTGTTGGATCCCAACTTCAGGGGTGTGACACTGTACTTCCACACTGTGGTTCATGGAAGTTCTAGTGAGCTCATCATTACCCCTTTTTATAGGTATGCTTATAGCAGTTTTTTAAAAAATGTTTATCTACACTGTTTTTTATTTCTTTTCCTGATTCGCCCCACCCGGGTCTGCCCAGGGGGACTTGGGTGGGGTTAACTACTTTTTATTTCCCATGGTCACCCTGGTCAGCCCAACAGGGTGGGTTTCTTTTCTATTCTGGGGCATCTGTTTCTGTCTACCCTTGGTCCATTCACCTGTATTTGTCTTTTTAAAACTCTCCCACCTGTCTGCACTGCCTGTAGCTCTTGATATTGGAAGTGTGTTGCTAAATGGTCTTAGCTTTATTTAGGCCCCATGGCGTAGGTTTATTTAACGTATTGGACCAGCTGGCGACATACATTCAATATTCTTTTTTTTTTTTTTTTCACAAGCAGTGCAGGCACGTCCTGAGAAAGCCTTGTTGCTGTCGGGACGTTAAGCAATGCACAATCAATTTTCCTGATTCACAAAGGCCTAAAACACACACACACACGCACACACACATGCACACACACACACACGCACACGTACACACACACGTACACACACACGTACACACACACGTACACACACACGTACACACACACGTACACACACACACATACACACACATACACACACATACACACACACACATACACACACATACACACACATACACACTCACACACACACACACACACACACACACACAAAACCTCTTTGTATATAAAGGTGTAGTTATTAAGGCTGAGTTGGTATACCTCACCCTGTGCCTAGGTGACATGCACCAGCAGCGCCATTGTTTTCGCACCTGACCGGTCGCTCGGACTAGTCCTGTGCACCAGATCGGTTTAGAGCGTGTGCTCTCTGCACTTGTAATGAGCAATCTCGGAGAAAGTATCACGTAACATTTAACTGCTGCAAAATAAGCTGAATAAAGAATAAACCCTTTCCCATATGCAATCCGATAATAATCCGGCAATCCTTATGCTAGCACCACGAAACATTACACGATTTGGCAGATGTGAAAAATAGCTTTTTTCCTCAATGGTGGTGATTTTGCGTCACTTTGCCGTAGAAAGCACCGTCGTAGCCATAGTATGAGAGACGCGTGCACTACAATGGACTTGATTCAGGAATATGCAAGTTCTGACGAGAATGAACTACCTCTGGAGACCTATCTTTTTCCAGTAGGGACATACACCATGGAAACATTTTATGCTTAAAGGGGCTAACGATAAAACCCGAAACGAACCGTTTTTTGGCTGCGATCACAATCTTTTCTGTGGTAACGTATGAGACCACACTACAAGTGCAGAAGCCTACCTGCGCGCGCAGTTCTGGTGCACAGGACCAGTCCGAGTGACTGGACAGATGTGAAAATCGCAGCAATGGCACCACTGGTGCGTTTAACCTTGTGAGGTATACCAACTCGGCCTGACTAGGGCGGGGATGGGGAATGATGGCAGAATTATATAATTTCTTGTTATGCAAAAGAATTGTCAAGCATATTTGTACATGGATGTATTGATGATAATTTTTTGTTAAAAACTTTCCAACAGTTTTAGGTCATACAAATGAGTGCTGAGCTTGTTATGAAATACATATGTACGTACATGTGCAAGTGTAAGTAACTCCACTGTTGCCAAAGAAATACATAGTTAGGTTGCCTCCCCTGCACCACTGGATGAAGGTGATGATTTGAAAGGGATAGGGACTTCCAGCTCTCGCTGATTTAGTCCGGGGTGGTGGGGGGGGGAGGGGTGGTGGGGGGGGAGGGGTGGTGGGGGGGGAGGGGGGGGAGGGGTGGTGGGGGGGAGGGTGGGGGGGGGAGGGGTGGGGGTGGGGTGGGGGGTCCTCTGGATAGCAGATGCTATACTTTTTATCCACTTGCATTGTACACGTATAGAGTCCGTGTAAGATAAGTATACCCACTAGGAATAGTTTTCCAGTTCCAGAGTAAGCATTGTATGAACCATCTCATGATGCCACAACAAAGACACACGCACTTAATGTGCTCCTTTCTCTTCTCCTTTATCAAGTTTTGCCTCTGGCTTGTCTTGAAGGTTATGACTGTTTAAAGTTCACAATATCTCCTTGATAAATGTTCTTGGTTTGTCTCTCTTTTTTTCCTTCTTTTAAAAAAAAGTTTAACTCATTCAGCCCTGACGCACTACAGCAGGAGATGGGTCGACCATGATAATTCAAGGGCAGTGCCAGATTAGCTTGGCGCCTGTCAGCGCCAAGGTAATCTGGCATTGCCCTTGAATATCATGGTCGATCCATCTTCTGCAACAGGTGCATAGTCGTTAGATAACGCCTCCAAAATTTGGGAAATACGTGCGCCGAGCTGAATGAGTTAAGAAAAGGACACACTTGACTTTTGTTTAATTCTGAAGTTTGAATGTTGAAAATGAAAGGCTTTTCTGTTCTTCTCCTGTATCACGTGGGGCACAAAATATTGGCACTCAAAAACCATCCTGGAGAAGGCAGATTCAATACACTGAGGCTTGAGGTGGAAATGTCAAAATGTGGGAGTTGCCTTTTGAAGGCTAATTACCAGTTCAGGAGACAGAAGTGTGATGGTACGGTAGTTTGATCAGGAATAACATAGAATGACCATGATCAAATGACCATGATAGTACAAGAGTGGTACCAGAATAGCTTGGCGTCTCATGGTGCCAAGCTATTCTGGTACCACTCTTGAACTGTCATGGTCACTCTGTCTCCTGTTTGTTTTAATTGTCTAGTGCTTTAAACAGGCACTTCTTTTTCTAATGGACAGTTAGTGTTGTAATATTGTTTCCTCAAAACACATTACTGATGGTATTACTGATAGGAAACCGTTGCCTAGCTAGCCTAATTTTAGCCAAAATTTGGTTGTGTCCATATAAGGGAGTGTTGGCAGGTGAGGGGCGCCATAGAACCGGCAGTAACCCGAGTAGCCTCCACGCACGATACTCAAGCAACCGCGACAGCCGCTGTACCATCCGTGCCCAGAACGTCATCTCCTCCACGCCTGGAGATTCTGCGGCAAGCCCTCGCCAGCAGAGGCTTCGCTAGTGCGGCACTGGATGCTATCGCTGTGGCCCGCAGACCCTCAACCAGACGAGTTACGAGGGAAAATGGCGAGTGTGGTGTGACTGGTGTGGTGACAACCTCCTCTTCCCTACGGACCTGACAGTGCCCCAGCTGGCGGAGTTCGTCCTCTCGCTATTCAACGACCAGGACTGGCTCCAATTACCATTTGGGGCTACCTAGCCATGATCGCCGACACCTACCGGCACTTGGGCCGGCCCGACCCTGGTAGCTGCAAGGACCTAGCCGATCTGATGGCCCACTTTGGTCTGCAACGCCCGCACTGCTTCGCTTTGCCAAGATGGGATCTACCATGGGTGCTTACGTGGCTCAACTCAGTCTGTTTGAACCTCTTCAGTTGGCATGCATGCCGGACGTGACTCAGAAGACATGCTTCCTGTTGGCCCTAGTGACAGCTTCTAGGGTCAGTGAACTTCACACGCGGTCCACACGCCCAGATTGCTTGCAGTTCCGGACAGACGGCTATGTGCAACTGCTACCTGAACCGAACTTCCTGGCCAAGCAGCGGTCGCCTTGGCTGTCCCACAGGTGACGACTATTCGCCCTTTATGAGTGACAGACTCCACCCGGGAGACCAGACAACAGGACCCGGTGAGAGCCTTACGTGTGTACCTGCACTGGACCAAGCCTCTGCGCAGAGGACGCACTCACCTGTTTCTCCCTCTGTACCCAGGTAGACGTGACATCTCAGCCCAGACCATTTCCTCCTTGCCCCGATGGGTGATTCGCTCTGCCTACCAGGACCTCACCCCTGATGCAGCCAAATGTATGAACATGAGGGCGCACGAGGTCAGAGCCATGGCCGCAAGTTTCACATTCGACCGCAACTGCGCTGTCAAGGACATTGTGGCGTCCGTGGGATGGCGAGCTGAGACTACCTTCGCCCGCTTCTATCTGAGGGACCTCTCCGCCCAGCGGCAGAATCTTTCGCTGGTGGGAGACATCGCAGCGGTGCAACACTCCCTCCCAGTGCCATAGGCGCCGTAGGTATCTTAGCTAAAATTATCGGGAGTTTGCTTCGGGAGGGCGGGTCTGAGGGCCAGTGTCTTTGGTGTTAGGGGCGCCATAGCGGCACCCACCTCCTCTTCGGGATTCTTCCTATCAGTAATACCATCGGTAATGTGTTTTGAGGAAACAAATGATTTTTTCTTCAAAATGAATTTTTTGAAAAATACTTACCGATGGTATTACTCGAAGGTCCCTCCCACCTGCCCCGCTTGCCGCCAGTTTGCTAAGAAACTAAACTGAGGAATATCGGGTGAGCTCGTACCCGGATGGGGCGAAAGGCTACTCGGGTTACTGCCTGTTCTATGGCGCCCCTCACCTGCCAACGCTCCCTTATATGGACACAACCAAATTTTGGCTAAAATTAGGCTAGCTAGGTAATGTTTCCTATCAGTAATACCATCGGTAAGTATTTTTTGAAAAAATTCATATTAAAGAAAAATTCATTTTTCAGCAACAGCTTGTCGAAGGTGGTGAGGCGCCGTTCTCGCCAGCGCAGTTCCAGTGAGTGTGAAGCGGAGCATGTCAGTCATGAGGAGAGCACCACCAGTGCAGATGAGCATCCACACAGCAGACCACAACAGTCTACAGGAGGTGAGTATGTTGTGTCTAATAGTGACACATTGGTGCTAAAAGCCGATGCAGCCCAGACACTACAAACAAATGTGTAACTCCTTGCATATACAGTGTCCTTGACAAGGTCCGCCCCGCAAAGGTTGACTTGCAGTGCATCTGCTTGGATAGTTTAACCCATGGCTGCATTTTCCTATTTTTAGAGGTGTTTCCTAACAACTATGTAACAGTTGCAGGAGATGGATTGACCATTCAGACACCAAGCTAATCTGGCACTACCCTTGAATTTGTCATGGCCATTAACCCTCATTCGGAATACACCAGTGTGTGAAATAAGTTTGACTAAAATAGTTCAAGGGTAGTGACAGAATAGATTGGCACCTCTAAGCTACATTATAGTACTTACTCTAGGCGCCAAGCTATTCTGGCACCACCCATGAACTAAAGCCATTGGTCTGTAACCTTATCTGTAAGTACTATAATTAGCTTGCATATGGCAGTGTACAGATTTGAAGCTTTTAGCCTCGGTATGATATGGGTCAAGTGCTGAATCTGTTGTTACAAGCCAATACATGTCATGTGCACCTGATCCAGAAATGAAGTCTTAACTATTTGCCTCCTAAGTAACTTTTCTGTATTATGTACTCTGCCACTAAATAATTTTGTTAACCAAAACATACAACTCCCGGAACTCTCAAAACAATAAGGGACCACCCCAAAAAAAACCCAAAACAAAACCAAAAAAACCAAAACCAAACAAAAACAAAACGGCAAAAAACCCAAACAAAGAAAGAAAGAAACAACCCAAAAAAAACAAACCCCACAACCAACAACCACAAAAAACAAAAATAACCCAACAAAAGAACGAAGACAAAAGATCTCCAACTTAGAGGTGTTAGACAGTCCAAAGAGTGCGCCATTTAGTGATCCAGAGGCTGCTGGCACGATTCCAAGAAACTGGAAGGGCAGAATGACGACCCTGCTCAGGATGCCCGCGCTGTACCAGCAGAAGGGAGGACAGATACTTCTGTGTGGTGGATCTGTGGGACCGAGCTGTCACGTCAACCACTCTGCGAAGTCAACTGATGCAAGCTGCAAACGTTAACGTCGTCAGAAGCACAGTCTGCCGACGTCTGCGCAAAATTGTCCTGGCTTCATGCAGAGCAGCAGTGAGAATACCCCTCACTCCAGTTCATCGCAAAGCCGGGGTTGCCTGGTGTCGTCAACATGCGAGGTGGAACAGACTCCAGTGGACTCGGGTTCTCTTTAGGGATGAGTCACGGTTCACTGTGTCCTTAAGCGACGGCAGGGTGAGGGTCTGGAGATGCCAGGGTGAGTGATTCATGGATGGATGCGTCCAAGAGGTGGATCACTATGGAGGAGGCTCAGTCATGGTCCGGGCAGGCTTCAGCAGGGAAGGCCCCCTCCACATCGTCCAAGTCACCCTTACTGGGCTGCGCTATCGGGACGAGATTGTGCAGCCCCTCATCCAGCCAGCTCTCCAAACCATAGGCGACAATGATATTCTGCAGGATGACAACGCTCGACCTCATCACGCCCGTGTGGTGGATGAGTACCTTGAGCAACGGGGCATCATGAGGATGGAGTGGCCAGCTCGTTCACCTGATCTGGCTCCCATCAAGCATCTCTGGGATGTGCTGGAGCAATGTGTAGTCAGCAACCACCCCCCACCTCAAGGCGTCCCCCAGCGGACGCAGTTCCTACTTCAAGAGTAGGAAGCGATCACACAACATGTTCTCCGAACCCTGGTGAACTCCATGCGTCAATGCTGCATTGCATGCTTGTCTGCAAATGGTGGGTACACTCGCTACTGACTGGACCAGTCTTATGTGACTTTTCAAATGATGGGTGGGTGAACATTCTAACGTACTGCTGTTACAATTGCTTGATTTACTCAAAACTTAAATGAAATTGTTACTGAATAAATTAGCAAAGTACTGACTCCAAGTATTGTTACATTATTTGTGTGGTGTTGTCGGTGCGTCTGCGATAAAAATGACCCTTAAGTTTTGACCATTAGTATAGTTCATTTCCAGATCTGGTGTGCATGAAAAGTATCCGCATGTATTGACACCTTAAAAATTAGCCAAGCACATGCACTGCAAGCAGACCTTTTCTGGGCAGATCTTGCTGCCTATAATGTGCTGTGGGAAGTTGTTTCCTGGCAGCTGAAGCCGCCAGCCACAACAGTCGCATGAGAGCAGCCAAAGCATGGGCACAGGAGGAATACTTGGAAGTCAACCGCAAGGTGAAGAGGAGTATCAGGGCAGACAAGAGAGCCTACACAGACAGCCTGGCAGCAGAGGCAGAAAAGGCAGCAGGCAGCGGCAACATGAAACAGCTCTACGACATTACCAGAAGATTGTCGGGCAAGTATGGCCATACAGAAAGACCAGTAAAAGACAAAGAAGGCAAGCCTATTGCAGACAGAGCAGACCAACTTGACAGATGGGCCGAGTATTTTGAAGAGTTACTGAACAGAC
This sequence comes from Semisulcospira habei, assembly GCA_036245525.1. Classification (NCBI taxonomy): domain Eukaryota; kingdom Metazoa; phylum Mollusca; class Gastropoda; family Semisulcospiridae; genus Semisulcospira; species Semisulcospira habei. The sequence goes on from BTPG01000005.1 coordinate 162,305,497, forward strand.
CCAGCCCACCTGACCCCCCCCAGACATCCAGCCAGCAGAGACTGACCTACCCATCAGCTGTGACAGACCCAGCCGGGAAGAGATCAAAAGAGGAGTGTCATTTTTGAAGAATGGCAAAGCAGCAGGGCCAGATGGCATTCCAGCAGAGTCTCTGAAAGCAGATCTAGAGACAAAAGTAGAGCTGCTGTACCCACTGTTTGGAAAGATCTGGGAAGAGGAGATGACTGGAAGGAGGGGTACCAAATCAAGCTTCCCAAGAAAGGCGACCTCGGCAAGTGTTCCAACTACAGAGGAATCACCTTGCTGTCAGTACCAGGAAAGGTCTTCAACAGGATCATCCTGGAGAGAATGAAGAGCTCCGTTGAACCCCAGCTGAGAGACCAGCAAGCAGGATTCAGGAAAAACCGATCATGTAGAGTCCAGATCGCCACTCTCCGCATCATTGTGGAACAGTCTCTGGAGTGGAGCTACCCACTGTACTTCAACTATGTGGATTACGAGAAAGCATTTGACAGCGTGGACCGAGAGACTCTGTGGAAACTCCGACACTACGGTGTACCCACAAAGCTCGTCCGCCTGATCAAGAGCAGCTACGATGGCATGACATGTCGCGTGATCCACGTAGGGCAGTTCACCAGGGAGCTCCAGGTCAGAACTTGTGTCAGGCAGGGGTGTTTGCTGTCTCCGTTCCTCTTCCTACTGGTCATAGACTGGGTCATGAAGAGGACCAGAGCACAGACGAAGTGGAATACAGTGGACACTGTGGACACAGCTTGACGACCTCGATTTTGCAGACGATTTGGCTTTACTGTCCCACACTCATCAACAAATGCAGGACAAGACCACAAGGCTTGCTGACATCTCGTCCCAAGTGGGCCTCACCATCCACAAACGGAAAACAAAGACAAAGAGGCTGAACGCAACCAGGGAAGAACCAGTCTTGCTTGCTGGCACCCTGTTGGAGGAGGTGGAGACCTTCACCTATCTCGGGAGCATCATAGACAAAGGTGGCACTGATGCAGATGTCGGAGCACGAATCGGTAAAGCCAGAGCAGCCTTTCTCCAGTTGAAAAAATGTGTGGAGTTCCAGAGAGCTGTCACAACACACCAAAGTTCGGATTTTCAACTCCAACGTAAAAGCAGTTCTCCTATATGGAGCAGAGACTTGGAGGTTGACAAAAACCACAATCAACAGAGTACAGATCTTCATAAACAGTTGCCTTAGAAGAATCTTGAAAATCCACTGGTCAGAGAAGATCAGCAACGTCAGACTCTGGGAGAGAACAGAGCAGATAACAGCAGAGAATGAAATTGGGCAAAGAAGATGGGGATGGATTGGTCACAGTCTGAGAAAGCCAGCTTCTAGTATCGCTAGGCAGGCATTGTCATGGAACCCCCAGGGAAAGAGGAAAAGAGGCAGGCCAAGAAACACCTGGCGTCGAGACCTCCAAGAGACTGGGAACCACCTGGAGTAAAATCGAAGGAGAAGCACAGGAGAGGAGTCGCTGGAGGTCTCTCATCGATGGCCTATACCCGGGGAGGGGTGACAGGCGTAAGTAAGTAAGAAGCCGCCAGCCATAGAAATGCGGTTTTACTTAGTGGCAGAGTACACAATGCAGAAAAGTTACCCCCAAAAGTTTTGTACCAGTAGGCATCAAGATATGTCAATACCCTTGAACTATCATTGTCTGCACCAAGCTATTCCGACAGCACTTTTGAGCTAGGATGGGCGATGTGTCATTTTAACTGTAATTAGTCCTCGTTATACATACCTCCCAAATTTAGGAAATGTTACTTTGGGCTTAATTTGTAGTTGAGAAATGTTTTGCCAAATAAAAGTTAGTGTAAAATTTTGGCCAATTAATGCTTATCTAAAATAAGGGCATTGTACATTAACCTTAGACAGCTCCATAGACATCATGCGGGCTGGCAAAATTGGATGGTGGTCATTCTGTAATACCATGTGATATATTTAAGGTGAACACACACGGTTTCTGTTTTCTGTTTCAGCCAAATGCTGCGCTTCATGTGGAACCAGAAGGACACCACTGTGGCGTGATGCTGAGGATGGTACTCCACTCTGTAATGCTTGTGGCATCAGGTTGGTCACAGTAATGGATGATTTTCTCAGCCTGTAGCTTGTGCTTGTCTTGCGTCTTTTAACCATTTGCTTGTCGGTTGCACTTTTTGTTGAGGTTATTCCTGCAGAAATCACCTTGACAAAAAGCATCACCAGTAGCCAAAGAGTTGCAAGCCTATCATCCATAGAAGCATCTCAAAATGAGGATCCATGCCTCTTTCATTTAGATCATTCACTTTTTCTCAGCTGTGAAGGGGTTAACTGACTGCTTTGAGGACACATGCCATATTTGAGTGAAGTACTCCCAGCATACTGCTTTAGATACCTTTGCTGTCAAGGGGCACTACCTTCTATCTGTGACCATTTTCTAATTTGAATTTTGTCATGTGCTGGTAATTTTTGTCTGAGATTGTTCAATGTTGCACTTGTTTTGTAGGTATCGCAAATACCGACTGAGATGCGGCCAGTGCTGGCACATTCCCCGCAAGGACAACAAGCTGTTCCCATCCTGTTCACAATGCGGAGGTGTGCTGCGCTTCAGTCAAACTCGCAAGCAGTGAACACACACATGGGCAAGCACCTTTAGCATGACAGTCACCATGGACTGGTCTGTGAAAGATAGGTTTTGACGTGCAATTTTCTGTAAGTACAATGGGTCACTTCCATGAGAGAGTTCAGTCCTGTGCCAGCCACTAAGCAAGGTGCTCTGCTGGCTGGCTGGCTCAGGACTATGCTTAAGGCGCAGATCCATGTTTGTGTCGTGCGACTGTGCGGGACAGTCGGCCGCCTGATCAGATGTCTGACGGGATGGAGCGGTCCACGTTCCCGCATAGCCTGACCTCCAGATACCACTGGCACTACCTGCTGGAAATTCCAGACAGGGTCAAGGTCTCTGCTTCGGTAAACAATGGCAGATTCACAGAGCAGCAGCAAAGATGAAGCCGTGATAGTAGCTTACATTCACATACAAAATCAGAAAGAGATGTAGTCTGAGATGGTGGGTGAAACCATGGCTAGAAAGACGAGAGGAATTTTTAGCATATGACAATCTTTTTCGAGAACTTCAAGTTTAACCTGGTACATTATCAGGAACTGGGCTTGAATGGATTCCAGCGACCAATTCCTCATTCTTTGGTCCTTGTACTGTTTGAGCGAACAGTCCCACAAAACACTATGGTCATGGTACAATACAATGAGAGCTGATGTTTGTTCACGCCGCAAATCTCCGCCGCCATTTTTCAGAAGAGGGGTGTGCGCGAAACTCGCAATGTGATTGGTCATCCGGTACCAGCCGTCAGACTCTGCAGGATGAAAACTAGCGCCAGCCTCAACTCGTCCCGCAGCCCACGCGATCCGATGGTGACGTCAGAAATCTGATGGTTGCCCTGGAAACCCATCGGATCGCGCACAGTTGCACAACACAAACAGACCGTGGATCTGCGCCTTTACTCAAGCAGCTGGCCCAAGGTCCTTGTGGCAAAGTCGGCCATCTGGCCCGCATACAACTGTGCACCAGTGTAACATTAATTGACATTAGCCCTACTGTGAGAGGGCCAGTGATGGCTGAGCTTGGCCATAGAACTCTTTGCCTTGTGAGTTCTGTTAGGTAAACAATCTGGATTATTGTCATATTTCATGTACATTCCATTTTCACTGTCCTTATGAGCTTCTGCTGTCTGACACATGTACTATCACAACACACTCAGACTGACACATTCTGCAGGCAAACACAATATGCACACTTAGCTCTAGACACATTTTTATAAGAACAAACTTTATTTCATGACAATGTGTGTCAACACGAGTGCTCCCATGCATGACAGCATGTGTGTTCATGTGTGTATGCATTTGCGCTTGTATAATTTACATGAGTGCATTTGTGTGCTCATTTGTGCATATAGATCAGTGGTATTTGGGAAGGGGTCAAGGGTATTGATGGTAGATTTCATTGGTCTGGGGAATTTGGATCCATGCTCTAAGGTTTAGACAAGAAAGGATAGGCTAATATGTATGGTGCAAAACCATACACTTTCTTTTGAATCTGTGGAAATACACAACAAATGGTCACATTTCTTTGGTGTTGATAGTACATGTAATTTATAAATTTGTGACAACAGAACCTGTTTTGAATGACCACCCTTATGTGAGATCACCTGTGTGATTCAAATGGCTGTAGCCACCTGAATGATGGCCTTTAACCCATTTAACCCCAAGGCTACATTTTCCAAATTTTGGAGGTGTCATCTAATGCCTATGTACCAGTTGCAGCAGATGGATGAACCATGATAATTCAATGGTAGTGCCAAATTAGCTTGGAACCATCAGGCGCCAAGCTAATTTGGCAATACCCTTGAATTATCATGGTTGATCCATCTCCTGCTGTAGTGCGTCATAGCTGTCAGTAGTGATATTTGCTACCGTGATTCTTGCTCGAATCGCCTCAACAAAAACCGCTACTGATAGCCAAAGGGTTAATGACAGGTGCCACTTTTGGCCCACCAAGACTTCCCTTGAGAGGACGCCTGTCTTTTAAAACCACTTCTTTCTTGCAAGAAAGTTGGTTGCACAAAACAGGTTCTATGGTTATTGTATAGTTAACACATTTTATGGTGCACACTTCTTGCCAAACATATGACACCACTTGAAACTTTGCTGGTAAGAGTGTTTTATAAAGATGCTTTTGGTACATTTTATTTCAAATACTGATTATAATTGAATGGATGAACTACTTACTTGAGTGATTTACGTATGCTTACATTTGAAGCAGGACTTTTTGTGTCTTAAATATTTTGGTGTTTTATGTTTGGTGTGATAAGTGATGTCCTTTTGTTGCACATCAGTTTATATGGTTTCACTGTCACGAAAACCGTGAGCAAATCCATCAGGCCCACGTTGCCTCAGTTGGGTGGCGCACGTCTGTGCCGTGCAAGCCAACAGTTTCCAACCTTGGCTCAGTGACCTTTTGCGTACTGGGAAAATGTGTACACGATCCAAATTGGGAGCTGCAAGAGGCAAAGAATGTCATGAGCCCTCAGAGACGCTGGACTCGTGATGTTTTTTTCATCTTGCTGGCACCATTCATGTGATCAAGTTCAGTTTGCCATACTTTTAAAAGAGCATCCCCTCTGGCAGTGAAACAGTTAATCTCTTCGCTGCCAGTGATCATGAATTTCGCGTCTGAAGTGACTGCAGACCGACAAGACATTCATGTGAAGAACACATGTAAATGGGACAAAAATAGGCATTACAAACATAGGACTAACAGGAGACATAAATCCTCATGAGGCCCCAAAACTGCAGGGGTTCATGCGGGTTTATGTCTCTGGCAGGTGGGTATTGTTCACCTGACCCCGACAGTTAAAGGGTTAAGCTGGGTCAAGTGTGAGAGTGCGTGAAAAAAGAAAGCCTGTATATATTGCTGCATGGTTTCTTATGAAATATACTAAAAGGGTGTTTTGGGCATATTCAAACTGCTTTTGAAGGCACGACCTACACAGGTATTAAGCCAGGAAAGACCCAATGCCGTCGGCTGCATTCTGCTCATGCGTGACCCTGCATGGACCGACTGTAGCCAACATCAGCCCGATAGTTTTGTGCCCACTAGGAAGTGTTTAGAGTTTTAACCCCGTCACATGTAGAAACAAAATCTTCGAAACTATCACAGATTCCATCGGACAACTTGAAGTGTACAGAGGCCAAAAGAGACATGATCCTAATGAACCCCCAACGACTGCAGGGGCTCATGTGGATCTATGCCTTGTCAACATTTGGGTGTTGCTCATTTTTTTAGCAGTAAGAAGGATTACATTTTCAACGTGTGAAAGTGGACATTCCCCCCCCCCCCCCCCCCCCCCCCCCTCCCCAAAAGGTAATCGGGCTGACCGGATGTAGTTGGCCCACGTACAATTGCACTGTATGCCAGCTGCATCTGATGTCGGACTGGGTCTGTTCAACCACTTGTAAATATGAAGCACTTCATCCAAAGGGTTTGCATCAGCATTTTTATCTTCAATGCCGTACATGCATATCGGATATGTCACATTAATTGGGCACCTACAATCGTTTCAATGTACTTGAATACTGTTTGTTTGATACACCACATGCAAGACATGTTTTCGTGGATTCAATGTTTTCCATATTTATGTTTAAACGCCAGCTTTCCGAGGTCAGGTTAGCTTTGGCATGTGATATTTTTTGGTTCTGTTTTTCCCCCTCCAACTGAGAGTATTTTTTTACACTGATTTGCTTATGCTACACCATGTGTACATTTTGAATTTTGACTGCCCCTATTCTGCGCACAGTGACTGATAAACCCCTGACTGCCAAGAAAAAGTGAGAACGATCCAGCTGCAAGAGGCATAGATCCTCATGAGCCCCCGCAGTTGCGGGGGCTCATGAGGATCTATGCCTCTTGCTGACATCACTTTGAATCCATGTTCCTGAGACCGCTGGGGCATTTATTGTTGAGTTAATGAAGACAGCAGAAAAACAACTTCAATCAGCTTGCATTGCATTGGTTAAGAATTGTTGACTGGTTGTTTACAAGTAAATATATGTATAGCACTACTTGATGCAGTGCATATCTGTTCAGCTGTACGTTATTATCTCTATTAAAAACTACGACTCGACATAAAAGTAATACTAATCAAGAGGATTTTTCAGGCGCCTATACGTAATGCTTATAATATGGTAAAATGCACCTGCACATGGTATGAAATGCCATCTGCACAGTTTTGTAACAAAACTCTAACATTAAAAACCTTTTTTGAAATCCGAGCAGATAAAAAAACCCAAAACAACCTAACTTTGATATGATAGTTTGATTGAAAGTGTGATTTTACAAACTTTTGTAATTTGTACCATTTTTGTCTTTGACTCATTAAAAGTTTATAACTCTTACACTGTATTTTATTGTTTTGCTTTCAAATAGTACTGGTTTTAAAATGTTTGATTATTTTGTTTTCTTGCGTTGAGCCACCAGGTGGAAATTACTAAATTTGTGATCATTATTTGTATTTGTTTGTGTCCGTTTCTTTTTTTATCTCTGCATTTACTTATTCTTTTTATCGTAACAGACTCTGACTTCCAACGGAGAACAGACAGATCAGAAGGGACCCGTGCACACATGAACACACTGCTTTTCACTTGGGCTGTGTCGTCTGCCGCTCTTGCTGTGCGCTGTCGTATTTGTCTGTGACGGGAGCATTTGCCATTCAAGATGGTACTTGAGAGCACATAGTCTAAATGGTTACCGTTACCAACTGGATGGGCAAAACTCCAGAAAACATACTGCATATTATTAACATTCTATCCCAGGACTGAAATCCCCAAATTTTGAAGTTGCCCTCTGACGGACTGTTTTACAATTTTAGAGACGGATCGAGCATGATGGTTCAAGGGAGGTGCAGAATAGCTTGGCGCCCATAGACACCAAGCTATTCTGGCACCACCCTTGAACTATCATGCTCGATCCATGTCTTGTTGGGGTGTGTAAGGGCTGAATGAGTTAAGTCATCAGACTTTTGATATGCTATGTTTTCTAGAGTTCAGAAGTCACCATGGCAATATTGGTCGATCTTTCTGCTATAATCGTGGACACGTCTCGTTCACCTTCAAACGGTTAAGGTCATTCTGTATCTTCTTGTAGCCTTCCAGGGCCGAACAGGTTAACCCATTACATACTGAGGCTGATTTTGTAAAATGTGCTTATTGTCCTAATAAGGCTACATTACAGAATGAGATAGATCAACTATTTTAGTTTAAGGGTGGTGCCAGAATAGCTTGGCACCTCAGGTGCGAAGCTATTCAGGCACCACCCTTGAACTATCGGTCACATAAATTTCAAGCGCAAGAGTATCGGGATGAAAATAACGGTAAATACATTTTGTTTCTGAAATCTGTACACATGTATTCACTCGATGACCAAATCCACAACTGTCCAAAGAACATGGACACAACATGGTCGTAGCAAAAAGCATAGATCCTCATGAGCCCCTGCAGTCGGGAGGGGGGGGGGGGGGGGCTCATGAGGAACTTTGACTTGTGCAGTTAGATCGCGTTCACTTTTTCTCGGCAGTGAAGGGGTGAGGAAAAACGCCCATGATAACAGAACGCGAAAGTCAACTTTTCTTTTCATTTATTGTACAATATCAGTACTGGCTGCAGGTGACATGCAGAGAGTGTCTGGCATGCATAACGTACGTCATTACACCATGTACAGTACAATACATGCAGTCATGGCCAATGGCAATTCAAGCGCGTAACAATACAGTAGCACCGATACACAACAGAAGTCCGCGCACTCTGAAGGCTAAAAAAGTTATACACATGTACTGATCCATACGATACTGCAAGCAGTTTAAATCAAACTGCCAACTACTATCAGAAGCCTTTGAATTTCTTAGACGGTTGTAATTAGAAATACAGAAACGATAAGATTCGACAACGAATAAATAAAACTGTCACGGGTTCATTTCACACAAACTGTATGGTGTACGTCAGAATGAAATGATTGTAAAAAGCTCGCTAAAGCTGATGAATTACAGTGTCCCAGTGCGCAAGAGGTTCTCCGGCTGATGTCAGCCTTAGTTGGCCCACGCACTGCCTTGCGCATGCCAACTAAGGCCAACATCAGCCCAAAGATCTTTTTATCACTGAGTGTTACAAAGTTTACAAATGCTTGTCCACTAAAGGACAAAGTATCAAGCACACTGAATACTAACTGATAATGACAAAGACAAAATAAGCACCACTGCTGAAACGATCACCACATCGGTAATTTTGAACAAAAATAAATAAATCCAATGTATAATTCTGAAAAAAATGACATGGCTAAGTTCTGTGTCACATGACAGAAATCTCCTCAAACAAGAATAAAGAGAATTTAAACTTTGATGCATGTGATGTGAATCAAAACTGACGAGCAGAAAGTGTATCTAACTTTTGTGATGGTAGATATTTTTCAGCACAGATATTGAAAGAAAATGCTGTCGTAAACAAGAAGACAAAAAGAACAAAAGCAGACACTTAATTGTGGTGTGCACAACAAAACCCTTGTACTTTGCATTGAGGCAAGGTAAAGAAATGTCATTCAGAAAGCAAAAGGCCATCGGGGCCGACGTCCTGCGCATCTGTAGGCCTGTGTACAGCTGTGCACAAGTCAACAACGGCTGACTTTGCACTGTTGATCTTTTGTATACTGGGTAGTTATTCATCGCAACTACACCATAACTGACAATGAACACCATACACATTATATCCGACAACACAATAAGGCAAAACGTGTCATAAATAAGAAATGTCCAATCACAGTACATAAATGCTGTATGCATAGCTTTGATTATCAGTTCATCTTTATAACCTCTGACCAGTTAAATGCAGACGTTTCCATGCAGAAAGTCTACAAAAGATACACATAAAAAACGTTATTCGGAAATCAGGAGTAGGTCAAAATTACATCTGGTTCTCCGAAAATGGCAGATTAAAAGCCTGGACAAACATGCGATATCGCATGTTTGGGCTTTTAATCCATCGTTTTCGTCGAAACGTGTAATTTTGACCTACTTCTTATTTCCGGAAATCGTCTATTTTTTCATCCCCTTGTCCATGCAGCCACTGGTATTGTGAACAGTAGCAGTGGCTGCATGGACAAGGGGGGTTAAACTTCAAGGCCAGTGGTAACAAACCAGAAGTGGCATTCACAAAAAAGGCCAGATCATTTCACGAAAACTACTATCTGTGCTAAACAAACTAAAACCTGTTACTACAAAATCAATGCCAACGTCATGAACAGCATTTAACTAAATTACAAAAATGATATAATAAAGGAGCGCATGTACGCTATCGCTTCTAATGGGCAGGCACTGGAAACAATTGTTATTCCCAGTAAGCAAAAGCCATCGGACCCACGTCGACCGCCTGTTGGCCCACGCACGGCTGAGCGCGGGCCAACAACAGCCAACGGCCCGATTGGGTTTCTTTACCGCCAACAAGAACATGTTTGTGTGTGTGTGTGTGTGTGTGTCAAATACAGTGCCAAGAATATTTCTATTTGTCTGTTGAAGGATTCATTATTTACTTCTGACTTAGAAACCAAAGGGTCTATGTGACCCTTTAAATAACACACAATGACTGTGGTTACATATTGCTATGCATATTCACACGTGTATCATGGGGGAATTCGGTCAGCAGATGAGCCAACAACTGCCCTTTGCGTATTTTGGACAGGCTTTCCAGCTGATTGAATTTATGTACAAGCTGCATGTGTCATGTACAAAACCAACTAAATTCCCCGACAAGACAACTTGAGCAATGTAAGATGACATTTTAACACACCTCTACTAAGATTTGAAGCACATTGCTTGCCTCCATTGATTCTCTGAAATTATCAGCACAGTGAATAGAAGAAGACAAACAGTGTTGGCTTACAGGTGTGATTATTTCCATAATTAACCCCTTGTGCATGCAGCCACTGGTACTGTTTACCATACCGTTAGCTGCCTTCACAAGTGGGTTAATATTTAATTTGAATTACAGATGCATTGATAAAAATAAAAAAGCTATACATAATTATGATAGTTAAAAGTACAAAAATGCAACATGTACTGCATCTACTTACGAAAATTACACGTTTACATAGGACAATATCTGTGAATGTCGAGCTGAGAGACAAAGGGTACAGGTACAAACAGCAGTTGATACGCAATAAGAAACGCTGTACATAATAAAAAGATTTCATCCACAAGTAACGACCAAAATCTACAGTCAAGTATACTTACACTGATTATTGTACTTGCCAGCCATGCAACTTGTATGTACAAAAGTTTGGTAAATGTTTTTATATTTTATCACATACACGCTCGCTCGCATTCAGTTACACTGATCAAATCAGTCAATTCAAAAGCACACATGCATACAGTACAAAATCATTTCTGTCACTTTAATATTGCTGATTTCCTTTTGCAAGCACTTACAAAATATCACTTTCAGCCCACAAACTTTGTTTTCTCCCTGTTGGGAGGTGGAACTTCAGTCGGTCCACCTACTGCTGTGGTTGACAGGGCTGAAAGATTTAAAACAGAAGTGCAACATAGCATCGCACACACACACACTGCATACTGGTAAATGGATCCAAGCACACAAATATACACAACCACATAAATGTGTTAACCCTTCAGCTGTCAGTGCCTTTTGAGGAGGTGATTCCTGCAGAACTCGCTGTGACATAATGTTTAGCTGCTGACAGCCAAAGGGTTAACATCTTTACATTACATTACATCAGCTGGTTCCTTTGTATGACTGTAAATCTAATGACACAAAATCAACACGAGTGTTTAAAAAAACAAACAAAGGAAAACTGCAAAATATTAAAATACAATTTGTCTAAGTGACCAGCATTCGTCTGTCATTGTCTGAATTCGAGACAAGCATGCATGCACATACTCACCCTCTCTCAGACATGTTACATATTAGTACATTTGTATAATTTGCTGTACATGAACACAGTTCTTCCTCTGTACATATTACATCTAGTCTATGCACTCTGAAATTCCATGCACATGTATTAGACAAGAAGTGCAAGTATGCCTCAGTATTATGTGTCCCAGTATTCTGCGCTATTGGATATAATTTACTCAAGTCTCTGGCTCCCAGTCGTGTGCGGGCCAGCTAAGGTTGAATGTCTGTCCGAGGACCTTTTGCTTACAAAATGGTTTTTCTTCACAAGTATATGTAAATTCAGCAACACTACAATAATAATAGCTCTGACTTCATGGCTCCAGTACTGCGATATGTAGGCTGACCTGTATAAGATTTTCTAAATGTTTGTACTGTTGACCAATTGCGATCGCCAATAACACAGTCTGACTTCATGGCTCCAATATTGCCAATTACTTAGGTCGACCTGTATGAGATTTTCTCTCGTATATGTTTGTACTGGTGACCATCAGCGAAAGGTAATTATAAATCTCAATTTAGTCTCCTTTTAATTTTTGTCATATTGACATCTAAGCTTCCTGACTTTTTGCATGTTTGCACAAAAAAGACATTTCTTCCTTGTTCACACAGCCATTCAAGTTGTACAATGACATTTTATCAGAATTCAATTTTGCCTTATGAACGTCTTAAGAGAATTGACATAATGTGCTTTTGCAAATGGTAAAATTGTCTCATCAGACAATAACAAAAAGTACCAAATAGAAAAGAATCACATTGTACACATGTACACCTTTCAAAAGTAAGAGCACAACTGGCACTTGGGACTCATAAAATCCTTGTGCAATAAAAAACACGGAACACACCTACTTTGTAACACGCTGAAAATGCAGAACAGTCTGATTATCCGCAACAACATTATGCTGAACTGTAAATAAAAGTAATCAAAATGGCAGATAAACACATTAACAATATAATACCGACATACTTAAAACATTTAGAAAAGAATAGTGAATGTTCATTGTATCGTAGAAATACTGCTGTAATAATTACTGGGATTGTAAACCTTTTGCTGTCAGCAGCACATTTTGTCAAGGTCATTTTGACAAAATGTGATACTGAGAGCAAATGGGTTAGCAAATGTTTTCCTTTCGTAAAGAAACAATCATTTATTTACGATCATTCATGTACCTCAGAGCTGGCCAACTACCCTGCTGTAATAGCTAGCCCCTATCATTCGGAAAACACCAGTGTGTGAAATATGTTTGACTAAAATAGTTTAAGGGTAGTGCCAGAACAGCTTGGCGCTTTTAGGCGCCAAGCTATTCTGGCACTACCCTTGAACTAAAGCCATTGGTCTATATCCTTATCTGTAAGTACTATAATGTAGCTTGCATATGTCAGTGTACAAATTTGAAGCTTTTAGACTCAGTATGATATGGGTTAGCAGTTTCAGTTTCTATAATATGAGGGAAAAAATAAAAAGCAGTTGAATGTGTCTGTTGACTTACATAAATTATGAAACATGGCACCTTATACTTGGTGAATGTCATAAATGTATGCCACCTGCTGCTACTTCCATTATCTAGAGACAGATTTATTTACATGAACCATGCAGCAACAGGGTCTCATGAGAATATATGTCTTTTTCTGGCTCAAGCTGTTCCTGAAACTGAAGGAGTTACTTTGGGTTAAACGTTTGTTTGACTTTTATATTCCACAACAAATGTATGTGCATGAATTCAGTCTAGAATGTATGGAAAAGACATTTGCGTATGACTGCACCAACCATCAGATGGTAAGTTTGTGCCATTCAGCCATCCCAGGGTACATGGCTCCAGCTGTTTTTCAGATTGTCTGTTTTGGTTTTAGGTGAGTCCACGGCTGACTTCTGACAATTTACATTAATTTTACATCAGTTAAAAAAATTGATGATTTGAACAACAATAAAAAAAAGACACCTAAATTGAATCAAAAGTATACCGAAAATAACACTTAACGGGGGCTTTGTGCATTTTTGTACATGTTATGTTTTTTTTTTCTTCTCCTGACTGGTTGTATGTCACAATTATCACAGAAGTCCTGTCTTTGGGAGGAGTGTGCCTCTGTTTGACACTCAAGATTGAAGATGATAACAGCACTTTTTATTGATCATCACCACCACACATTTGACGAAATCGACCATCAGACAATCATGAAACAAACATACTGTTTTCCCACAGTCATTGTTCCTGTCACTTCCAGTGCCAGCTGATGTAGATGTCATGTATTGACCTTGAAAGGTCAAGGGTTGTGCCTGATTAGCTTGGCGCCAGAGGCGCCAAGCTAATCAGGTGCAACCCTTGACCTGTCAAGGTCGATTCATCTCCCATGACTTAATGTTGTTTCTAGTTCTCCATGGATGATGTTCAGATCCAATTTGGCTTTGAAACTGATAGGGTTAATCAGTATCATTAGATATTTATCATACATGGTGACTTTGTTTATAAAGCAAACAGCCACAACATTCAGCATTTGGCTACAGTTTCCCTGCGTATCATACATAATTATACCATACACAGGCATTTGGAGAAGATTTAACACAATCTGCACAAAAAAATCAAAAAGGCTTCCCAGTCTTTTCTCACACTCATTGGTAGTTCATGCGAAGCATTATCCGAATCCAAACATTGAGGGTCGGGCAAAAACTACTTCACAAGCATTCAACGACAAGTTAAAATGCTTCTGTCCAAGTTTAAATGTTTCCAACTAACTGTTGGTCAAGAAAGGCCTGTGGTAAAGGGTACTGAAACACACCAGCTGAAGTTTACTTTGTAATGTACGTTTTGTTTATTGAACGAACTCCATTTTTTTGCAGCTATTGGAGACTCCAGTTTTTGCTTGCAGTGGAGAGGGTCAGTTTTGTAAAGCACACGTGTGATGTGCTCTCCTCCCCAGAAAAACTGGCGCCAGTTTATGGCAATATCAATATGTGTAATGTATTTAAAAACATTGCACATGAGATCCTTATGAATCTTGAATCTCCAGTTCCAGTTCCAACAGTTCTTCAAACTGCTTCTTCCAGCTGCAAGAGGCATAGACTTCCATGAACCCCTGCAGCTGCAGGGGCTCATGAAACTCTATGCCTCTTGCTGAATGGAATTAAATACATCTCTGCTTCTCAGATGGGGTAGTCAAGGTTTCAGCATGTGATTGTGATTGTATATACTGACTGCAAAAAGTTCAGAGAGACAGCCACTGCCTTAACCTTGTTCATATGAGTCCTCCAAGGCAGTTTGCAAACATGCCATGAAATACATGCACAATGCGTTGAGCTTGAAGAATCATCCATAAGAAAGTTAACCCCCTTGTGCATGCAGTCACAGTTACTAGTGGCTGCATGCACATGGGAGTTAAGTGCACCGAATATACTATGAATTTTACCGGGGAAAACTTAACTTTCAATAAACCCAGCCCTAATTTGTTCCACCACATGTAAACAAAAGCCACTCAGCAACACAATAATTTGGACATTCCCAGTAACGAGTCTTGTCCCCTCGGAAGAGGGGAGGGTTATGTTCATCGAAAGTTCAGTTTCAGGTAAATTTTAGTATTTTTAGCATGCTTTAAAATACTCTGCTACTGCCTGAACAGTATTCTCTGAATTTCACAGGCAGGTTCCAAACACGCCACGAAAATGCATGCACTATATGCTGAACATAAAGAATCATCCATCGAAATTTGAGATACTCAGCCACAGCCTCAAAAACCCCTCAGATATCTGAAGTCCTCTGTTCTGTCGGAATGTAGGCATTGTGTGGCAGATAGTTGTTGAACTTGGCACAGTCTGTGGCAGAGAGTGAGTTGAGAGGCGGCTGAGGGCTTGCGATGCGCATGCCGCCGTTGCCCATACTGTTGTGGTGGGCCATGGTGGTGGGGCCGTTGATGGGGCCTGTGGGCCCGCTGGTGGACGAGCCAGCACTGTTGGAGGACTTGGTTGAGCTGGTGACGGAGCCCGCTGGTGAGGCCTTGTTAAGGTTGGCGCTGTAGCCATTATACGCAGGGGGAGGCACAGCCACCGTCATGGGCGACATGCCAGGGCGAGCCAGGACATAGTGAGGCTGCATGCCCCCAGGACCCATCATGTGTGGAGGTATGGCTGCCATCTGACTGGCAGGGATGGCAAAGTGGGGAGGTGGCTGACCGCCCATGTGGTGGGGCATGCCAGCAGACACTGGAACCATCTGAGGAGGAGGTACCCCACCACTACTAACCCCGCCTGCTGTGCCCGTGGAGTTGGGATCAGACGTGTTGCTGGAGCCTGTGAGACCAGTGAGCGCAGTGGTGTTGCTTGGCCCTGTGCTGCTGTGGTGTGATGGCTGTGACTGGGAGCTCTGGTGCGTGCTAGACGAGTGGGCTGACTGGCTCTGGGACAGGCTCCAGTGGGGGTTCTGCACGGCCAACATTTCGCTCTTCCATGCTCGCAATCTGGCGTGGCATTCACGGAAGGCAGGGCGGCGCGCGGGGATCTCGTTCCAACACTCGACCATCAGTCCATAGATCCTGGCTGGACAGTCCTCAGGCTGGGGCAGCAGCTGGCGCGATCGGATCATCTCAATTACCTCCTGGTTGGAGTAACCAAAATATGGCTGCAGTCCATAGGAGAACACCTCCCACAGCACCACGCCAAAGGACCACACATCACTGTCTGTAGTGAACTTGCCGTACATGATGGACTCTGGTGGCATCCAGCGCACAGGCAGCAGCGACTTACTCTGCACGCGGTAGTAGTCAGATGAGTAGATGTCACGTGACAGGCCGAAGTCGGAGATCTTGACAATGAGCCCCTCACCCACCAGCACGTTGCGAGCAGCCAGGTCACGATGCACAAAGTGATGGGAGGCCAGGTACTCCATACCAGCAGCAATCTGCAACAAACACACAATGGCATTTCTTTCACTCATTTTTGCAACAGATAGACTTTAAAACCTTTAGAAGGTGGAGTGATGCATCTACCATCTCCAGTAGCAAAATGTCTTTGGGTCGACGATGGGAGCAGTGGGCCCATGCACAGCCATGCGTGGGCCCATTGCGGCCGTCATGTGCCCGAGGATCTTTGCTTACTGTGATGATAGTTCAAAGGTAATGCCAAGTTAGTTGCCAAAAGCTAAACTGGCATTACCCTTGACCTGTCATGGACAATCCACTGAAGTGTCATAATGTCAAGCTAATATGGCACTTTCCTTGGATTATCATGGCAGAGTCCATTTGCTGCAGTGTCTCTGAGTGAATATTTTTAACTATATGACAAAAATACCTGTACCGTTTGCAGGAATACTCCCAAGATAAACCCACTCAGGGAATACTCCACAAGTACACTTCTATTCAAATGTGGTGCACTCCTAGAGTGAGTATCTGGGGAGTACTAACACAAATACATGTAGCATGGCTATACAATATAAAGATGAAAATGTCCGCCTACCTGTGTAGAAATGTGCAGCATGTCCGGGTACTCCAGCACTTTGCTGCCACCCCCCAATCTGGACTTGTCCACCATGGATATATCTGAATGTGGTGAGTGCATAATGAGGTACTCGTGTAGATCGCCCTGCAGCATGAACTCAAACAGCATGCACATAGGCTCCTGCCGCATGCACACGCCCAGCAGGCACACGATGTTAGGGTGACGCATCTCAGACATTAGGTCCACTTCACGACGAAAGTCATTCTGCACTTTGGGGGAGGCGTTTTCCTTCAGTGTTTTGATGGCCACTTTTGTGACAGAGTTGTCCCCATAAAGTCCAAGCAGCTCTCCCTTGTACACCTGGTGGAAGAAGAAATGCATGAGGACTAACGTTCACAATCAATCATAATAACATAACCCCCACCCCATCTTAAAGAAAGAATGAATTAATATTCATGATTTGTGATATTAGTTGTTTAGTTTTAAAGTTTTTACAGTGTGTGTAGGGCATTGGATTTGTGTGATAGAGTATTAATTGTGTTTTTTTTAATTGTTGACTGTGATGTTTGTAATTGTAACGACACCAACACACATTCCTATGCTTTATGTTCTTAAGGCAAGTGGCAATAAACAGTATCTTATCTTATCTTATTTAGTGGCAGGTCTAATCTTGTGCAGTAGAACCTGTTTTAGGCAACAACATGCCTTTATTTTAACCCATTCAGCCCCACAGCCCCATTTCCCAAATCCTGGGGGTGTTACCTAACAACAACATACCAGTTGCAGGAGATGTATCGACCATGATAATTGAAGGGTAGTGCCAGATGAGCTTGGCACCTTCAGGCACCAAGCTCATCTGGCACTACCCTTGAATTATCATGGTCAATCCATCTTCTGCTGTAGGGCATCGAGGCTAAGTGGGTTAAAAGAAAGATGCTCTCTCAAGAGACGTCTTGAAGGGCAAAAGGTTTCACCTGTCATTAAAGACCATTATTTAGGTTGCTTCATCCTAAATGGTCTTTAATGATAGGTGATCTCTCATTAAAGGGTGGTGGCTCAAACATGTTCTGACCTTCAAGCAGTCTATTGAGTGAGTACCTGTCTTTTAACTCATTCGAGATGGGCCGCATCTGGATAAGCGATGACGGCTGCGTATCCAGATGCAGCCGCCTCAAATGGGTTAAGACCACCTTTTTCTTACCCCCCCCAAAAAAAAGAAAAGAAAAAAAAAGATGGTTGCTCAAAACAAGTTCTACTGTACTGCTAATCCATCTTCAACAAACGTATCAAACGATTTAAAGTGTTCATTAGACCGATCTACAATATAAATGAAAAGACGAAAGAATAAAAACTGAAATCACAAACCTTGCCAAAAGCACCTTCGCCTAGCTCCTGTAAGTAGCGAACGTTTTGAGGAGGAAATTCCTTGGCGCGGCTGTTTGGCTTGGGGTTGAGTGGACTCAGTTCTACAGGCTGTGATGATTTGCCATTTGTGCTGTGGTGGTTGCGGTTGCCCGGCCGGGAGCGACTGCGCTGGCAGAAACACACAATGACCAGCAGAATGATCAGGGCCAAGGGGATGGTGATGCTGGGCACCAGGATAAACATCAGCTTGTTGTTCTCAGCACTCTCTGTCACTGAAAGAAAAGAAAGACAAATATTGATTAAATGCATGAATAACAAATAAAAAAATAATACACATGTTGGAAAACAGGAAGAATAATAAATAAACACAATTTTGATGGATAAAAGAAAAAATGATTAAATCATGCAACAGCTTTACCTTCACTACTATGAAAAAGCAAACGCAGCCCAGCTACAAGAGGTGCAGACCATCACGAGCCCTTGCAGATATGGGGCTCATGCTTCTTGCCTCTTGCTGGCTCCTTCTATATCCTTGTGTGTGTGAGGTCTTTGGCGCTGATTTTTGAGTGGATTCAAAGACTTAATTCATTTGGAATTCATAAATATTTATTTTAAAAAAGCGCACGCTTAGATAATTATACATTTCAAGCACAATATTAGGTTGTGGTTGTCTCCCTTGACTCACGAATTGACGCGTTCAACGTTCTATTATGTGAGGGAATCCGCAGAAGAGGGGGGGGGGGGGGGGGGGGGGGGGTGGTGGTGGTGGTGGTGGTGGTGGGGTGGGGAGGGGGGGGGCGAGGGTGGTGGTGGTGGTGGTGATTTAAATTGGCTTTCCCCCCCTCCCAGCCGCCGATTCCCCCCCCACCCCCCTGAGGTTATTTGACTAGTAGTCTCGACACATTAGGCCCACCCACTGATTCAGTACGTAAGAGAGGACAAGAACGGTTAAGAAGACTGCGTACCGTGATGAAAAAAAATCTTACTAACCAATCAGCCGCCAGTATAAAAAAAATAATAAAATAAAATAAATAAATAAATACAAAATAAAACCCGTGACCAATCAACCCGCTACATAATTAAAAAAAACCTTCCTAACCAACCATCCACCACTTAAAAAAAAAAATAGCCAGGGCTGACTTGGGGGGCCGTGGCCCCTGTCCCCCTGGATCCGCCAATGAATTATCCTTTGTGAAAACAAGTACTGATTCTGCACATTCCTATCTAAGCATTCTGGCCATCAGAGCTGTCCACAACCAGGGGAAACCATCTAGTAAGCTCGAAACTGGTGAAGATATTATATAGTAAAAGTGACATAGTCGGCGATTGTCCCCCTTGATGCGCAAAACTGATGCCGGTCTCGAGTCAACTGTTAGTCAGCTCGAACTATGACCAAGAGGCATACATTATCATGAGCCTCTGCAGCTGAAGGGGCTTATGATAACATATGCCTCTTGTTACTGAGATCGACGCCTGTTGTGCCTTAACTCTTTCGAGACATGCCGCAACCGGATTCGCGGCTTAAACTGAGCCGAATCCGCCGGAAAGCGACACGTCTCGAAAGTGTTAAATTAACGGCCCCTTTCACTGCCAGCTGACGCTGACTGTTTTTTTTTTTTTTTTTTTTTTTTTTTTAAATCTTGGTTAATCCTAAGCGGCCAAAACCCCCCCCTCCTCCCCCAAACCGTTCAAGTAGCATGAATTTAGCGGGTGTCAACAAGAGGCATAGATCCTCATGAGTGATGAAGCAGCAGGCTTGTGCTGTTTTTTTTTTTTTTTTTTTTTTTTCCCCACGGCAAACTCATGCAGTGTCTAACTTGGTAAATTGCGAAGAGAAACGTGATTTTCTTTTTCACTTTTGCTTTGTCTGTGCTGTAAATGTTTTTGGTGTGGAAACTGTATCTTCAAATTCTTTCATTTCTTTTCGCATACTTTTTACTCATGTTGGTATACTATAATCATCTTGTATTTGAAGCTCTAATGCATAGGGGTCCGTGGATAGTAGCTTTGACTAATGCAAATCCACTGCGCCACCGCGTGCGCGCAAGCGCCTATTAGGGAGGAAACAAACGGCACACGCGAAAGACGATGCACTCTGATTCCAGAGCAGTTTCAACCTTCAAAGCAATCATTCTCCTAAAACCCCGAACTGAATTAACTCAGTAGATATTTTGCCACAAATCTATACCAACTTTGCCCGCCGATCATAACCGATAGTTTAGTATCGATGCTTTTTGCAAAGTGAAGCATCATTTTTGCAGACGCCCATCGTAAGGTTGAAGCTGAGCCCGGAAGTACGCAACATGCTCATTTTTCATTGGTTTAAGTAAATTAGCATATCCAATGAAATTAAAACAAGAGTGCGTCTTACTGTCGACATGAACGTCGGTGTGACCCGTGCTGCACGCAAGCAGTCGCGTTAGTAGTCCAAGAGCTAGCCCGTCTATCGTGCACCCCCCTCCTCCCTCCCCCCCCCCCCCCACCTAGTACTCAATAAGATGGGTTTCAAAGTGTACCTTAGTATGTCCTGAGATGTTTAAGCAAGGTTCCACTAAAATCCTTAGGAACACACCAGAGATATAGCCGATGACGCAAGGATACCCCCATTCACGCTCTTCACGGATGCTAAAATGAGCTTGAGAAACATAAATCTGAATTCATTTCAGAAGCCCAAATCAGGCATTATTATGTTAAGGCACACCTTCTGCGTCCTCTGCAAAAAACAGAATAAAAATTATATTGAATCTGTGGCTCACAGAGCAGGTATTTGTGCACCCAGTAAATGGCCATTTCCTCAAAATTGCAAAAGAAAAAAGACAAAAATAATGTGTCAGATGCCTTCAGACATTTTCTATAGCACTGGCAGTCTATTTTCAGGCTTACATCATTAAAACAGGATGCCACAATTATTATAAACTTGACTAGATGATGTTGTGATCACTATGAGTGCCACATTGATTGAATTTGTATCCCTACCCCAAGTTGTAAAAATACACAAATTAATTATTTAAAAAATACTAAAGTTATTCCATTTCATTTTGACCTCTCTTTACCCATTAAGTTTCAATAATTTGAGCATAAAGTGCAAGAAAATGAGGAAAGTCGGCATCCTTCATGATACGTTTGTGTTGGTGAATGATAGCTTTATTCAATTTAGAATTGCCAAATTGGGAAATGTACATTGTATCCGATGCCCTCAGAAATTTTGTATACAACTGATAGGTCTTTTTTTAGGTTTTAATGGTTAGGATAGAGTACCGCAGTTACTCCCAACCTGCTTTTATGATGCTGTGATTCATTTAAGGGCCACAGTTGCTGAATCTGCTGCCCTACCCCCATTTTACCAGTACGCAAATCAACACAAAATGATCAAAAAAATTGATTATATCATACTCTTCTGTTTAAATATTTTTGTTGCCTGTTTTTTTTTTTTTTTAACAAAGTATGCACATTGAGCATACAATATGTGATCATTTCATTAATTTCAACGTGACCCATCAATTTAATTATAATTATTTTTTGTTAAAGCATAAAAAGGGGAAAACGTCTGCAAACAGGGGCTGTCATTGAAGAACTTTCCTTTTTAATAGAACAGCAAGACTGTAGAATACAGTCCAACGTTCCACATATTTTACAGACATTAAAGGGATCGGAGACATGACACCTCCCTGAGATACCATCTTCCCTGACTTTGACAAGACTTCTGAGTGTGCTGTCGACTTCAGTCATGCAATTCTGTTGAAGAGGAAGTCTTTCAGCCATCAGTACATCATGCCTCCAAATCCAGACAGTAGAAGCTTTAGCAGCAGCCCCTGTTTACAGACTCCCCCCGCCCCCCTCCCCCTCCCCCTTTTATGTTCTTAATCCAGAATAGTTACAATTAAATTGATGGGCCACATTGAAATTAATGAAATGATCACAGATTTTTAAACTCAATATGCATACTTTGTTAAGAAAACTGGAAAGAAAAATATTTAAACACAGGAGTATGACGTAAGCAATTTTTTTGGATCATTTTGCGTTCTTATGCGTACTGGTAAAATGTGGGTAGGACAGCAGATTCAGCCACTGTGGACCTAAATGCATCACAGCATAATAAAAGCAGGTTGGGAGTATCTGTGGTACTCTATCCTAACTAATAAAACCTTTAAAAAGACCTATCAGTTGAATACAAATTTCTGAGGGCATCGAAACATTATTTTATTATTTTTTTTTGGGATTTCGCAGAAATGGCCATTTACTGGGTGCACAAATACCATCACTATGAGCAACAGATTCAATATTTTTTCATTCTGTTTTTGCTGAGGATGCAGAAACATAATATTGCCCGATTTGGGCTCCTGTAATAAATTCCGATTTATTTAGAGAAAAATGTTTCTCACTGCTCATTTTAGGATCCGTGAAGAGCGTGCATGGGGGTACCCTTGCGCCATCGGCTTTATCTCTGGTGTGTTTCTAAGGATTTTAGGGGAAACATGGCTTAAACATCTCCGCACATTCTAAGGTACACTTTGAAACCCATCTTATTGAGTATGGGGGGAGGGGGTGGGGTGGGGAGTGGGGTGCACAGTAGCTAAAGCTGGCTTATGGAGTATAGGTACGTATTTCCCCCAGCCCAAAAAGGTCTAATTTAATGAAGTCTGGTTTAAACACTGCTCAGTTGTCAATATATATCTTTTCGAGTAATTCTCTTCGACGTGTGTGTAAACACGGCAGAAAACAATGGATGCACTGCAGTGCATAGAGACCTCTTTCACGGCTCTCGACTAAAGGGTTTAACATTCAACTCTATATGTTGAGAAAGAGGTTAGTTAGTTATTTGGGTTTAACGCCGAGCAGGCGACCAAGGCCATCTCACGGCGGGATGGGTAAAAGTCTGGTCAGCCAGACTAAAAGCAAGGTCTTAAGGCAAGATGTAAATATAGATTAAAAATCTCAGGCTAAAATGTCGCACATGTCTTTAAAAGAAACGTCTACAGACTCTCAAAAAGGGCAAATAAAAAAAGATTCACATAGTCTATGAATGCTCAGATCTTGTTAAAAATATTGCATGCTCGCAAGAAATTGAAGATTTTGTCCGGGGGAACATCCCGGAACAAAACCTTCAAGGAGTCTGCTGTGAAGTGTTCAGTTATATCTGGTGTCAATTAGGTCAGCACAATACAGCAAAAAGTGTCGAACAGAAAACTGCTCATCACAGGCAAAAGACCATGTTTAAAAACTTCCTGTTTAAGTAAGTAAGAGTGCGTAACATACGTGTGCCCGATGTGGAGCCGAGCAAGGACAGTCTCCTCACGGCGGCTGCCGCAGCGGAAAGGTAGACTGTCGGACAACGTAGGAAGAGCTTCATGAAGCTTGTTCCCTTCCTCTTTGTCCCACTCGGACTGCCACTCGCGGCCTATGTACGCACTAATCACAGGTTTAAAATCACTAAAAACAGTCTGTGTGTCAGGGACAGGGTCACTGCGGGCACTGTTGGCAGCAGAATCTGTGATTCTGTTGCCTTCGATGCCCACATGGCCTGGGACCCAAATAAAAATGATGTCATAATATTCCTTCATCAAGTCTGCGTAGAGCTCTCTAATCTGCACCAGCAGTGGGTGGTCTGTTCCCGCGCCCTGAAGGGCCTGCAGGGCAGAAAGAGAGTCAGACAGAATCAGGAAGTTCCGTTCCCGAGACTGATAGGCATGCTTGAGTGCCAGCAGAATTGCCTGCAGTTCTGCACTAAATACAGAGGAATGGTCAGGTAGGCGGAGCTTAAATGGGCGTCTAGGATGGCGAGAGGACACTGCAGCCGCAGCCACTCTCCCATCCTCAGACTTGGACCCATCCGTATAAAGACGACAATAGCCAGGAAAACTTGAAAGGAGTTCATTGAGGCTCTGTTGGTATATGGTTGGTGGAGTACAATCCTTCTTGTGGGCGGTCAAGTCCAGCAAGATGTCAGGAACTGGTAGTAGCCAGGGTGGAGTGAGGTGTTGCAGAGATTCCGAAACTTTGTCCAGGTCCACTCCGGCCGCCTGCAGATGAGGTCGGACACGGAAGGAAAGTGGACGGACAGCTCCCGGATGGGTATCGTAAATCTCTGCAAACGACGGGTTAAAAACACAGGCAGGATTGTCTGGATGGGCCTTCAGCTTCAGAACGTAGCTGAGCATGAGGCGGATGCGGCGGAGCCTGAGAGAAGGCTCCCCTGCCTCGGCATACAGACTAGGAACTGGAGATGTCCTGAAGGCCCCCAGACATATGCACAGACCTTGATGGTGAATTGTGTTCAGACGCTGTAGAACAGACTTGGAAGCCGAGCCATAGACCACAGAGCCGTAATCCAGTTTGGACCGAACAAGGGCCCGGTACAGTCGAAGTAAGACAATGCGGTCTGCACCCCGGTCAGTACGACCAACGACACGAAGAATGTCGAGGGCCTTCTGACAAGAGGTTCTAAGGTAGTTAACATGGTTGCAGAAGGTCAATCTTTTGTCAAAGATGACCCCCAGAAACTTTGCCTCTTCGGCCACCTGAATTGGCACTCCAGCAATGCTCAGGGCAGGTTTTGGAAAAATTTCGTCTGGTTAGTAAAATGCACACAGACTGTCTTGGAGGGCGAGAACCTGAATCCGTTGAGAGACACCCACCCCTGGATGCGATCAACGCACAGCTGCAAGCGCCTCTCAAGGGACGCAAGTCCTCGACCTCGTGCACACAAAGCAAAGTCGTCCACAAACAAAGGGCATTCAGAATCATCCTTGACGGCCTTTACAATGTTATTTATTTTAATGCTAAATAAAACAGGAGATAGAATGCTGCCCTGCGGGACACCCATCTCCTGTTCAAAGGAGTCGGAGAGGGTGGAGCCCACACGGACATGGAACGACCTGTTAGACAAAAAATTGTGAATAAAAACAGGCAGGTGACCTTTAAAACCCATGTCCGACAAATCAGACATTATACCATACTTCCAGGTAGTGTCATATGCCTTTTCAAGATCAAAGAAAATTGCATAGACATGCTGCTTGTTGACAAAAGCATCTCGGATAAAAGACTCAAAGCGGACTAGATGGTCAGTTGTACTACGGAAGCGCCGGAAACCGCACTGGAGGTCTGTGATGAGACCACGTGACTCAAGATGCCACACCAGTCGGGCGTTGACCAAGCATTCCATAGTCTTACATAAACATGATGTCAAAGCTATTGGCCGGTAGTTGCCCGGGTCGGATGGATCCTTACCCGGCTTGGGGATTGGCACAACCACAGCCTGGCGCCAAGATGGCGGAAAACGACCGGTTGTCCAGATATGGTTAAAGGCCTTGAGAAGTACAAGGAGTGAATCCTCAGGCAGATGAGTTAGGAGCTGATAATGGATGGTATCTAATCCAGCAGCAGAGTCAGTACATTTCTGTATGGCTTGCTGCAATTCTGAAAACGTAAAGGGGGCATTATAGTTTTCAGAGTTATCTGATATAAAATCACAAGCACAGGATTCTCGCTTCTCCTTCTCTCTCTGGAAGAAAGGTGAATAATGCTCTGTTGAAGAATTATGGGCAATGGTGGAGGCAAGCAAATTGGCCACAGCCTTTTTATCTGTGACCAAACTGGCACCATCTCTAAGATGGCCGACAGAAGCCGAGCCACCCCTGCCCCTAATTCTTCGAACAGCCTTCCAAACGTTTTGGGACGGAGTCCTAGAAGATAAAGATGAGACAGAGGTCCGGGATACTTCCGGCCACAGCTAGAATTTCGCGGGCTTGTTCGTTTCCTCCCTTGTTTGAGCTTAATATAGGCGCTTGCGCGCACGCGGTGGCGCAGTGGATTTGCATTAGTCAAAGCTACTATCCATGGACCCCTATGCTCTAATGTTACTCAAGCTTGTTGTGCACACACTGCGAGTCACGGCCACGAGGCTATGACGCTGAAATTTGCGCGCGTGTGTTCTAAAACACACACACACGCGCGCGCGACCCCCCCCCCCCCCCCACCCACTCCCGCTTGTAATGGAAAACCAGCAATGACTACTTAACTATATCACCATGTATTTTGATCACAAGAAAGACGCCTCACTCAGCTATGTTTGGGTTTCATGTAGTCTCTGCAAGTATACATTTTAAAGACCGGGAGCCAGTTGCATGAGCGAGCTTAGTCCTGCAGCTTCTAACTTGAGCAAGGTGCGCCGCTATAGCGGCGCACCTTGCTTAGTTCCTGGCGCAGGACTGACTAAGCTCGCTCATGCAACTGACCCCAGAACACAGACATTTTCACATCCGATTTCTTGATCCTAAACGAAGAAACTGAAAAAAGAAACGAAAAGAACTTTTGGCCGAGCACCTTTGATCATAACTATCACTAGCCGTCACTCACTCAAGACGAAAAAATACATGCTTTTTCGTTTCAGCGCCAGCGTCAAACGATTTTCTGAATCGTCTGAGCAGAACCTTTCTGGCGACTACACTTAACAAGCGGCAGGCGGTGAAATGCTCTTGCCCCGAAGGTACGTAGGCATTGACCGATGGATCGACCCTCATAGCTCAACAGTGCATGATCAGTTTGGCCTCTGTTTAGACGCATCATGATGATTCACCAAAGACGATTTCACGATAGCTGGTTGATCGACCGTCAGTCATAAGTCAATGGTAGTGCCTGATTAGCTTGGAGCAAGCAAATCAGGCAATACCATGTACCATTGAGTTATCCGGATATTACGGTAGATCTTCATCTACAGTTGGCTCCGAAAACCAAACATTTATGCCTGCCGTTTCCTTCACTATCAGAGAGCAATTTCATTACGGATTCCCCGCCAGTGTTGTGTATATTAACACAGGGGCCATTCCATTACAAGCCAGGCTTTGAACTCCAGGCCTTATCCCTTTGACCCTCCAACCAGCTTGTAATCTTTCAAGTAGCCATCTATAACTATAACTCCCCTGCTACCAGTCCGTACCCTCTCTCCCCCATAGTCTCCCCCTCTCACACCCTCCCCTTTGCCACGGTAATCCCTTCACCAGCCTCCCCCTTCCGGTCCGGCCCTCCTTCCGCCACGTCACTACACGGATAACTTTGTAGACTTAATCCAAATGACTTCCGCTAGACTAAAAACGCAGCATTAATGCAGGCAAGCGTCACAGATTCTCATGAGCCCTGCAGCCGCAGAAAGGCAGAAAGAATGGGCTGGATTACCTACTGTGCCACCTTTGGAACGAGCCGGAAAGGGAGGCAATGACACGCCCTCTCCAGCCCCCTCTTGAAGGGAATTATCTGCCTTGTTCACAGGAAACTGAGAAGATTAATCATTAATCGGCTTAAAAAACGAAACACGGAACTATAAAATTTTCTCGGCCTTCGTAGTTTTCAATATATTTATACAAATAGCACTGGCAATGAAGAGGCGTTAACCCTAGCGGTACACATGGTCGCTCAAAAAAGCATAAGAATAAGATGAGGACTGAGAGACGTGGATTTTCAACCCTCTCGTACACGTAGTGTTTACTGTACCGGTGCCTGCATACACAAAGGGATTAACCCCTGCACTGCCGAGAAAAAAAATGAACACGATCCATCTGCAAGAGGCATAGATCCTCATGAGCCCCCGCGACTGCGGGGGCTCATGAGGATCTATGCCTCTTGCAGAGACATAATAATAATAATAATAATAATAATAATAATAATATTATTATTATTATTATTATTATTATTTATTATTATTATTATTATTATTATTATTATTTATTATTTATTATTATTATTATTATTATGAAATGGAGAGACGAAGAGGGGGAGTTGTGTATTTCACCGCGTCGCGAACAGGTCGATCATGGGTGTCTCCCAGTGGACACAAATCATGCGAAACAAATTCATATACATATTTCTTGGACGGTGTGGCTTGTGGTCATTGAATGAACCAAGATTTCAGAAACAAAAATGCGCGTACAGCGTACGTACAGTGGCAGGAAAAGGGGTTAAATTCATAAAACAAACCATAATGAACAGAACATCCACTAATAATGAAAAGCTAACGTCTCTATTTTTTTTTTCTTCTCTCGACTGAACGTACCACACATCAGCCCGTTATGTCTGTGTATTTATCTCCAAGCACATCTCTAAACAGCAAGTAATACACACAGCCTGTCAGCAGCCACAAGAAAATTCCATCAAATCCCTCTGGTTAAATTCCGAGTGAACACATGTTTGATCTGTGCTGATTATAATGTGCCAAGCAATGTAAACAGTAGGCAGCAGACATCAGATATCAGCGCCCCATCGCGAAATCATAAACAGATCAAGGGACCACATTTGCGCGTTTTAGAAATCTATGCATACTCAAAAAAGGTATCCAGAAACTATACGCGTAGGCAATATGCTGTGAAGATTATTTTAAACCCTTCACGGTCAGTGGACGACGATTGTGCTTCTAAAATCGTTGTTCATTCAACGCAGCCAGAAAACCTCAGCCGTCTAAATAGCATTGATACAAAGTGGTGTCAGCCGCTGGGGGCATAGATTCTCATGACGCCCCCGCATCTGCGGGGGCACATCAGGGTCTATGTCTCTTGCAGTTAGAGTGTGTTCCCTTTTCCTCGGAGGTTAAGTGGCTAATCTCAGAATAAAACGACGAAAGATAGCCCCAAATTGTATTGACGCCCTTCTGCATGCGGCCACTGGCACTGTCCATAGTAATCAGTAGTGTGACTGCATACACAAGAAGGTCAAAGAATGAGTATCATTAATAAAAAATAAAACAATTATCACAGTTACACTGCTGTACACAGCATTGTTTTAACCCCTTCACTGCCGAGAAGAACTGAACAGCACCCAACTGGAAGAGGTCTAGATCCTCATGAGCCCCCGCAGTTGCGGGGGCTCATGAGGATCTAAGCCTCATGCTGCCACCAATTTGCATCCATGTTCCTGGGACGACTGGGCCTCTTTGGCGCCGAATTAACAAAGAGTTCAGAAACACAATCTGCGTCCATGACATCATAGTCGAAGGGGTTAACTGATGCTAAACTGCGGGCGACCAAAAATGCCTCCAAACCGCAAGGTACCGTGGAACAACTTTAAAATGGCATAGGCCACCAACACCTACAAACAAAATATGAAAGGCATAAACAGATTAACGGGCCGCAACTCGGAGTTTGTTTGAGGCGAGGGCTATTCCGGTCTGGCAGAACCCTTGGGCAGAGTTCTGCATCCCCCCACCACCGATCAGTTATTGCCGCATATACACAGGCGGGGCAATCCATTTGAGAAGCAATGTATATGCACCAAGAGACACAGATCCTCATGAGTCCATACTGGTCGCAGTGTGTTCGTAAAGATGTACTCGACAAGCTGACAAGGTCAGGAACATTTACATGCGTTTTTTTTTTTTTTTCCTTCATAGGAAGGACTGAGGCTAATAGGATGACAGCATACAGTTGGAGATGATCCGGCCTAAAGTGCACAGAAGATGGGAGTTTCAAACAAACAAACTGTCATAAGCATTCTGCAGACATAAGCCTTTTTTTTTCTTCCTCCGCAAGAAGAGAAACCGTGCAGATTAATACTGGCAAGAGGAATAGATTCTCATGAGCCCCTGCATTCGCAGGGGCTCATGAGAATCTATGCCTCTTGCATTCGCCGGGAAGGCTTTTGAAACAAACAAACAAACAAACAAACAAACAAACAAACAAACAGTCATAATCGAGGCATATCTAAAACAAGCCCTCATCAATCCTGCCACATTTAGGCATCGCATCATACAGCGCAGTGCTGACGGCCTCGGGGCTATCGTTAGAAAACAGGCATCGTAAGTATACTTATCGCAATAAGACGTTTCGCTGACGTTTACAGGAGGAGGAAATGAACAATACAACATGTTTTCCATGAGGAGAACAGAGCTTTGAGAGCGCCGGTAAACAAGAAAGAAAATGTCCGAACAACCTATGTCGGGCCGGTTTAGGGCGAAGCGGTGGACTGGGTACGGTGTAAACGCCGTATGCTGGCTATTTAAAAAAAAAAATCCCTTTGCATGTCGGTAGCGGTTTTAGTCGCGATGATTCCTGTAGGAATCATAGCGATGAAAACTACTACCGACACGCAAAGGGTTAATTCCTTTTGTTATGCTGTCTTTCCAATTTGCTTTTCATTATTTGGGAAGGTAAACACATTTTTGCACAAAATCAACAGAACATTAATCGTGGACACAGCTATTGTTCAATGATCTCTTCCAGTCAATGAAACGTGGGCTGTGTAAGCTTGCTCAGCTTAATTTGCGCGTTGTGAAATTGACCCTTAGGTTAACTCATTCTACCCCAACACCGAAATCCCAAAATTTTGCCGTTGTCCTCTGAAGACTGCATTGCAGTGCAGGACACAGATCGACCATGATAGTTCAAGAGTGATGCCAGAATAGCTTGGCGCCCATAGGCGCCAAGCTATTCTGGCATTACCCTTGAACTATCATGGTCGATCCTTATCTTGTTGTGGTGTGTCTGGGGTAGAATGAGTTAAAAATCCAAGACCTGCACACATTCCTTTTCTTTCTTTCATTCCAGCATCTCCAGTTCTTTATTGAGACAACCAAGCAGACACCCGCAGACCTGCAAACTGCGTAAACAATCCGCCATCCATCCGTCGTTTCTTTATCAGACGTTTAAATGGATGCCTCGAACAAATCATTGGCTGAGAACCTGGTTTTCTCCTCCGTCTGAATTACTTCCTCTTGCCAGCAAAAGAAAAAGTGGGTAAAATCACAGACCCGTGCAATCATATCGTCTTAAGCTCTTTCGATCTGCAAGGGTTCATGAGCATTTATTCTTCTAGCAAACGGAAACAGTTGTATTTTAGCGACTGTATATTTTTTTCCTGTCGGATTGCGGTTTTTAGTTTGTGTCTACAGAACACTGAGCCCTCCTAACATAAAAACCGATATGGCCGCGCGTAAACTTTACTGCAGCCTCTGTTGTTCAGTTATGCCTGTCTTTCTTTAGTGCTTACGCCTGTTCGACTAAAAGCATTAACCTTGAAGTTAATGCACTGACCTCTTAATCTGTTCTATTTATTGGTCATGTAAAATGAGCATTCCTCCGAGCAACCTGTTTCATTTCATCCGTTGTTGGGACAGGTGACGGGCATAGCTGATTAAAGTGCAGTCGAAATGCATTTAATCCATCCAGCGCACAAGACAGTTCAAGGGTGGAGCCAGAATAGCTTGGCGTCTGGAGGCGCCAAGCTATTCTGGCACCACCCTTGAACTACCATGGTCCCCTGAATTACTGCACGTAAATAAAGGCGAGATTACGACCTTAGGCTCAATGTATTAAATAAGTTGCCAACAAATTATGGTCAAAAGACAGTGAGTCAGTCATTCCATACTTCAAAATAATGTGACCTTGACCTATAGTTGCTACTAATCGAAGGTCACCAGAAAGTTTAATAAGAAAATTTACATTTATTTTTCAACAATATACGTTCTGGCATCTTTGTGAGTTTAAAAACAAAATAACATTGACCTACTGGCTACTGCTATTCAATGGTCGTCTAAAAGTTTATATACATGTTTGATTTATCTGATAAAACATTAAAAGACTAGTGTTCTGACCCACCGGGATATCGAGCTACTAACAGTTAATAGTAGCTCCAACCAGATCCTCGGTGGGTCAAAAGTAACTGCCACGGACTAACACTACAAACCCGATAGCTTCTAGTACTATCCTCACAAACCAGATAGGTGAGGCTAGCGCTGGTAGAACTGTACACATACCAAGGGGAATTACTCAGCGCTGGACAGACAGTTAGATCCCCTGCCCCCGCTATCAGGCGGGGGCAGGGGATCTGTTTTTCTGTCCAGCGCTGAGTAATTCCCCTTGGTATGTGTACAGTTCTAGTACTATCAATTTATAACTGAGTAGAGTAAGAATCCTATCTAACAAAAAGCCTAAATTCTAATGAGCTCCTGCATTCGCAGGGACCCATTAGAATCTATACTTTGCAGATGGAGGGATTTGACAGCACTATTTAGTTACTGTGATTTAACGATGCACATATCGGTCAGGCACGAGTAATGTCGTGTATGCGGACCTTATCAAAACAGCGGACATGAATCATGTCCTCTGTCCACTCAAGGTCTGATTGAGACAAGCGCCTGGACAGGTTAGATTACTCAAACGGCCCCATGTGACACAACCAGTGTTCACCCATCTGGCCAGTTGTAACTGACGCACGATTTTTCATTCATCAATATCAGTGTCAGTGTGTATGCTTACGAGACTGAAAAAGGGGCTCATGAGAATCTTGGTCTCTTACTTATACCTGTAGTTCTGGTCATACTGGCGTGTGGTTTCAGCATGTTGCTGTTTTTGTATGGTCATGGGTAGGACAACAACTGCAGTAAAATATCCTTTTATATCCTAACAAAATGGATTTACAAAACATAAATGAGCAGAAATTCGTCAATAAGAAGCCTATATTCGCACACCCCCTCACCCCATTATTTTAAGGGCTCCTGAGGTTCTAAGCTTCCTGCAGATGGCAAAATATTTCTTTATATGGGAGTGTACCACAAAAGAAAGAATAATGTCAGCCACGGTGCCAGCCCTTACAGTAAGTACTAGACATGGGGAGACAGTCTAAGACACAGCCTCCCAAAAACACTTGATTCTCACGATATATTCTGAGACTGTAACCCAGACAACTTCTCCGTCTGAGGATGCAGACCACATGCTGCGAACCTCTGAGAGCAAGAGGCGTAGATTCCCATGAGCCCCTGCAGTTGCACATGGGTCCTGGTTGGTGGACTCGTGTAAGAAGCAAACAGATCGGGCCTAAAAAATGACCGTCTGGACTCCGAAAATGGCACACGTGTCCTTGAAACGCACTTTAGCGAAGGCTGGATTCAGTCACAGGTTAGGCCGAATTTAGGGCCGAGATTTTTTTTTCTTTTTTCTTTCGGAACGGAGTCGTGCTTTCCTTTGAAACGACATGAAATTAATGGGATTGACTAAAGCATGCGCATCTGGTCTTGAAAACCTGGCTCCGAACGGTGGGTTTGGACGAGACTGAAGTACTAAGGTCCTGAAGTAAAAGATTTGTTTTCTGCAAGCACTCACCAGCCAGAGATAACAAATGGCCAGCCAGATCCATCGGACATGTATATGTCTGAATTAGCATGGGCTAACACTTTATTTATATTGAGCTCTGAAGTGGAGATTACCGTATTCAAACTTAGGAGATGTTTTCTGAAAGGGAGTTAAACTCGTTCGCTAGACAGAACGATCAATCGTGGCCTGAAAAAAAGTAAGCCTCTGACTGTCGGTGGCGCTTTTGGTCGCGATAATTTCTGCAGGAGTCGCTACCTGCAGCCAAAGGGCTAAAGGGTAGTGCCAGAACAGCTTTGCGCCTACACACCCTTGGGTAAAGGTTTTTTTTTCACGCTGTGTATCAATGCAGTCTTTATTCCTTCTAGTTACAGTAAAACAAGACAAGAAGAAATCGCTACTGTTAATCAGAACTTTGTAGAGTATTCTCTACCTCATGCCTGAGTGCGCTTTCAGAAGATCGCACTCGGTTCGTACCAAACATTAAGCTGAGAGCTATGACGTGACCCGCTTCGCAAAGGAACATTTAACCCCTTCCCTGCCGCTGACCGTACATTATATTCAGCTGAAATCGTTTATTCAACGACCAAAAATCCAAGGAACATAGATGCAAATTGGTCTTAAAGCGGGGGCTCATGAGGATCTATGTCTCTTGCAGATGGATCGTGTTCCGTTTTGCTCGGCAGTGAAAGGATTAAACGCAACAGAAAAAGAACATTAAAAGGAAGAATTTAGGCCTGATTCAGATTTAAAATCATAGGCTGCTTTCGTCAAAATGCCGTAGTAAAACAGCGGTATTCTGCCGTAATTATATGGAAACAGCTAGCAAGTCCAATTTTGAGAAAGCGATATTTTCATTACATAACAACGCAAATCTCGCTTTTCTAAAAAAAAAAAAAAAAAAAAAGACATCCTGGCTGTTGCCTCATATATATATATATATATATATATATATATATATATATATATATATATATATATATATATATATATATATATATATATATATATATATATATATATATATATATATATATACACACAGTTGAACATAACGGCAGTGTTCATTTTTATACTTTACGTCTTCTTACGCGGCTGAGACAGAACATTCGTTTGTTACAAAAGTAATGTGAAACATCTTGCCGGCATATGTCTGTCTCTTGAGCTTGACGTGAAGTGGTCGGCGTCTTTCAACTGGATCTAGTTTTACGAGCTAGACCACCGCAATCTGGTGAGAAATCTCACAATATCCATCCATCTTTCGTCTCGCATTATACAATCACGACACCTCAGTTCTGCGAGAGGGGTGCGGGGAGGGGGGGGGGGGGGGCCCACACGGGCGAAAATGGGGGTGTCTACGCCTCTGGCAGACGAGTAGCACGTCAATGAACGCGCACACTAACAGCGAAAAAGAAGCGCCCGTGAGCTGAACCTGATCTCATCTCTCGCACAGTAGATTTATTTGAAGGTTTATCCGATGTTTTGAGAAGTTTTTATTACTCATGACACTTTGTAGGTACATCCTTGACATTGGTCGCTTCTTCAAAAACAAGTAAATGAAGACGAATCTGTGAGGGATGTCAGTGTTTAATGGTAATCTGAATAGTTTTTCGTCGACTCTGAGGATAGAGTTTTAGGTGGGTTGAATGAACGAAGTTTTGTCGGACATCTGGCCGATACACATTCCGCCAAGAAGCAGAATGTTGGCGTTCTCTGACAGACTTCACACAGGGGCGGATCAGTTACCTGCCGGGGAGGGGGGGGGACCTTCAACCTGAAGCTTTCCTTCGTGGTTCCAAACTAAAAAATGGGACATATATCGCATTTTAAATAATTTTCAGATCCGCCTCTGTCACACAGGAAGGCGTAATAGTAGGCTATCTACGTATCTGTATAGCTGCTACGACCAGGACATGTATGATAAAACATAGTTATTGTGTCTTCAACATTAGGACCTGCTACATATGTGAAGACTGACGTGACACAAATTCTAGGCTCACTTCATGTGCATCGCGTGCAAGAACCACTTATAATTATCTGCGCCCACACCATCAGCGAGAGTCAAATGCGTCCGCTATTCTGTCCTTTCGAGCTTTCATCCCAAATGCAATTTCCAGCTGCAGCACGGCAAATGTATGTGCACGTCCCTAATCTGTTTATGGAACCAATGCTTAAACTGGACAACAGATTAAACATGTCAGACTGAAGAAAAAAATACAGTTTATTTTTCCGACACTATCACAAGGCTGACCAGACCACAAGATAACCAAAGACGGGTATCGAAGGGGCGGGCAAGAGGCATAGATCCTCATGAGCCCCCCGCGACAGCGGGGGCTCATGAGGATTTATGCCTCTTGCAGATGGGCAGTGCACGCTTGCTTGCAGTGTTCCTGGCAGTAACTGAAAGGGTCAGGCATGAGGGATGCCGTTTTCGAGCTGACACTGATGGGGTTTCGCTAGCAGACGCAAACAGAGAAATAAACTGCAGTGCGGGCGCAAACCCAGCGAACCAAAGACCCTCAGGCCGCACGCAGTTGATGCGCGAACCCCGGCCGAGGACCTTTCGCTCAGCTCACTGTGGAACCCATTGTGCCCCCCCCCCCCCACCCACCCCCAGGTGGAAATCCCCAAATTTTGGAGTTATCCTCTGAAGACTGCATGACAATCCGGGCGACAGATCGACCACGATAGTTCAAGGGTGGTGTCAGAATAGCTTGGCGCCTGCTATTCTGGCACTCTTGAATTATCATGGTCTATCCTTATCTGGATGTGGACCGTCGGGGCTATACGAGTTAATCCGGGGTCGTGATGATTTTGTAAGAGTCAAACTGCGTGAAAATAAAAAGGCGCAAGAATGGTCGAGACGCAGAGACAGTGTGTATTAATTGTAGTGGCAAAGGATTTTTTGCACACACTAGAGTTACCTCCATGGACTCGCTACACACGATAGTGTGAGTCGAGGGAGGTAACCTGCGTAGAGGTTTAACTCATTCTACCCCAGACACACCACAGCAAGATAAGGATCGACCATGATAGTTCAAGGGTGATGCCAGAATAGCTTGGCGCCTATGGGCGCCAAGCTATTCTGGCATCACCCTTGAACTATCATGGTCGATCTGTGTCCTGCACTGCAATGCAGTCTTCAGAGGACAACGACAAGATCTAAGGATTTCGGTGTCGGGGTAGAATGAGTTAAGTATAATTTATTACATATCTGGCAGTTACAAGACTGTTTTCGTCCCATTCAGGCTTTTAAGTGCTGTCGAAGGTGCAAATTACACTGAGTTGACCATCGCAGTGACTATCATGTCCTTGTCAGAGTCAAAAAAAAAAAAAAAAAAAAAAAAGAAAAAAGAAAAAGCGGAAACAACAGACAAAATTATGAAAAAAATGTGCTCAACTGGACTATTAAATACTTTTTTCGTTTTCTTCGTTTCACAGTTTTAATTTTTTTGTCTGTCGCGAAGACGTATACACGTATTCATCATTATTTTGTTCCGCTCCGTATGTGTTCAGTATTCTCCATAGCTGCGGCGGAGTGCAATAGACCACACGTTCAAAATAGAGAAAACTTTGCTGCTGAGCATCTTCGGTCGTCGTGGAAATAGTGGTACACACAAAGAGAGAGAGAGAGAGAGAGAGAGAGAGAGAGAGAGAGAGAGAGAGAGAGAGAGAGAGAGAGAGAGAGAGAGAGAGAGAGAGAGAGAGAGAGAAAATACTGACCACACTGTGGGATGTCACATAGTTCTTTCTGCACGTTCTCACTGGTTGTGAAGCACCAGGGGCCGCTCATCGTGTTGCCAGGGTTACGGCAGTAGTTGGTGCCGCCTGTTGAACAAGAAAACATTAGTTAGATTTTTCTACATCCTCAAGTTTTGTTTGATATCGGCATAAACTTTCTAGATAATATACGGCACTTCAGAATCGGCGACTTTCCTGATTATGTGAATAGCAGCTGTTCGGAAAAAAAATTGAAGGTCAAAATTTGAACGTGTTCAACGCAGTGGATTAAAAGCCCGGACAAACACACGATATCGCATGTTAGTTTGGGTTTTCAAATCACTGTTTGAGTCAAACAAGCGGAAAGGTTTAACCTACTTCTCATTTAATGAAATCGTCAGCATCTATTACCTGAATTTAATACCGGTGTAACACGCCTGAATAATCACTGCATCAGATCGAGTTAACTCATTCAGCCCGACGGTCGTATTTCCCAAATTTTGGAGTCGTCATCTAACGACTATGCACAATTGCAGGCGCCAAGCTAATCTGGCACTGCCCTTGAATTATCATGGTCGATCCATCTCCTGCTGCAGTGCGTCAGGGCTGAATGGGTTAAGGTCCTTTCGGCGTACGCAATTATTATCCGCAGATACTTCACTACGACGCAGTGTAACACATAACGTGTTCAAAATGTCACGTAGAACAAAAATAAAATTAAAAAAAAAAGAAGAAAAAAAAGAAAAAAAAAAAAAAAGAACAATAGATCTACAGCTTTACAGACCGAAAGGATCATCTTACCTAGTTCTGGGAACTTGGATGACTTGAAGGAGTGCGCGTGCGGCGTGTCCGAGTTCCACTGCTGACACTTGTGACCGGATTTGGTGCGGCTGACGCGGCCCATGTACTTGGCTCCAGTCCCGTTGTAGCACTCGTGTTCTGGACAGACGTAACACAGATATGGCCATCATTTTTCATAGCTCTCACCACGTATCGTTGTTTCGAAATCTACCAAATGTGCGGAGGTTTGCTTGATGTCACACGACAGTAAAATCAAACGGTCTTGAAGTTGAACGCAGTCATAGTCCATATCAGCTCTGACACGCTCGTACGACACCTATAGGCGCCATATTCTGGCACCACCGTTGGCTAAACTGTCTCCTGGACTAAATGAAAAGAAAAGGGGAGCCTGCCAGTGTTAATATTTTAGGAAGGTTACAAAGTAAAGTAGGTAAAAGCACTGTCAGGGGAGAAAAGTGTGCATGATCGACCAGTGATCATAGATCTACTGTGGCCAAAGCACACACACAAAAAAGATAGGATAGAGGGGATGCGCTAAGAAAATGACTGGAAGCAATGCATATGGAAGCCCCCCCCCCCCCCCGAAGGGGGGCGTATCACATATCCCACTGTTCCAGCCACTCTTACTTACTTACTTACGCCTGTCACCCCTCCCCGGGTATAGGCCGTCGACGAGAGACCTCCAGCGACTCCTGTCCCGTGCTTCTCCTTCGATTTTACTCCAGATGGTTCCCAGTCTCTTGATGTCTGCTTGGAGGTCTCGACGCCAGGTGTTTCTCGGCCTGCCTCTTTTCCTCTGTCCCTGGGGGTTCCATGACAATGCCTGCCTAGTGATACTGGAAGATGGCTTTCTCAGACTGTGACCAATCCATCCCCATCGTTTTCGCCCAATTTCATTCTCTGCTGTTATCTGCTCTGTTCTCTCCCAGAGTCTGACGTTGCTGATCTTCTCTGGCCAGTGGATTTTCAAAATTCTTTTAAGGCAACTGTTTATGAAGATCTGTACTCTGTTGACTGTGGTTTTTGTCAATCTCCAAGTCTCTGCTCCATATAGGAGAACTGCTTTTACGTTGGAGTTGAAAATCCGGACTTTGGTGTGTTGTGACAGCTCTCTGGAACTCCACACTTTTTTCAACTGGAGACAGGCTGCTCTGGCTTTACCGATTCGTGCTCCGACATCTGCATCAGTGCCGCCTTTTTGTCTATGATGCTCCCGAGATAGGTGAAGGACTCCACCTCCTCCAACGGGGTGCCAGCAAGCAAGGTGGACTGCCCTTCGTGGATCACGCGACATGTCATGCCATCGTAGCTGCTCTTGATCAGGCGGACGAGCTTTGTGGTTACACCGTAGTGTCGTAGGAGTTTCCACAGAGTCCCTCGGTCCACGCTGTCAAATGCTTTCTCGTAATCTACAAAGTTGACGTACAGCGGGGAGCTCCACTCCAGAGACTGTTCCACGATGATGCGGATTGATTGATTGTACATTGCTTAACGTCCCGACAGCAACAAGGCTTTCTCAGGACGTGACGATGATGCGGAGAGTGGCGATCTGGTCTGTACATGATCGGTTTTTCCTGAATCCTGCTTGCTGGTCTCTCAGCTGGGGGTCAACGGAGCTCTTCATTTTCTCCAGGATGATCCTGTTGAAGACCTTTCCTGCTACTGACAGCAAGGTGATTCCTCTGTAGTTGGAACACTTGCTGAGGTCGCCTTTCTTGGGAAGCTTGATTAGGTACCCTTCCTTCCAGTCAGCCGGCATCACCTCCTCTTCCCAGATCTTTCCAAACAGTGGGTACAGCATCTCTACTGTTGTCTCTAGGTCTGCTTTCAGAGACTCCGCTGGGATGATGCCATCTGGCCCTGCTGCTTTGCCGTTCTTCAAAAATGACACTGCTCTTCTGATCTCTTCCCGGCTGGGTCTGTCACAGCTGATGGGTAGGTCGGTCTCTGCTGGCTGGATGTCTGGGGGGTCGGGTGGGCTGGGTCTGTTCAGTAAATCTTCAAAATACTCGGCCCATCTGTCGAGTCAGTCTACTCTGTCTGCAATAGGCTTGCCTTCTTTGTCTTTTACTGGTCTTTCTGTATGGCCATACTTGCCCGACAATCTTCTGGTAATGTCGTAGAGCTGTTTCATGTTGCCGCTGCCTGCTGCCAGGCTGTCTGTGTAGGCCCTCTTGTCTGCCCTGATACTCCTCTTCACCTCGGGGTTGGCTTCCGAGTATTCCTCCTGTGCCCTTGCTTTGGCTGCTCTTGTGCGACTGTTGTTGACAACTGCTTTCTTCTGTTTCCTCACTTCTATCTTCTTCAAGGTCTGTGCCGACAGCCAGTCCTTGTGATGGTGTTTCATGAACCCTACAGGGTCTTTGCAGGTTGAGTTCAGCGCCTCTCTAACTGCCTTCCACTGGTGCTCTCTGGTGACCCCCTCCTCTTCATTTACTAGCTCCTGTAGCGCTTGAAACCGGTTGGACAGCACCAGTTTAAACTCTTCTCTCACTCCAGTCTCTCTCAGGAGGCCTACATTATAGCGCTGTCTTCTTGTTGTCTCTGTGCGGCTTTTTTTTAACTTGAGCTTTATTCTTAAGGTAAGCAGATGGTGGCCTGAGGCGACATTTGCTCCCCTCCTCACTCGAACATCTCGAAGGGATCTTCTAAATTTCTTGCTAATGCAGATATGGTCTATTTGGTTCTCTGTAGTATGGTCAGGTGAGACCCAAGTTGCTATGTGTATTCGTCTGTGTGGGAAGATGCTGCCTCCAATGACAAGTCTGTTTAGAGCACAAAAGTCTACAAACCTCCCCCGTTCTCACTCATCTCCCCTAGTCCCATCACTTCTTCGTATCCGGTGTTGTCCTCCCCTATTTTGGCATTAAAATCGCCCATGACGATGGTGATGTCTCGCTCCGCACATTTGTCCACAGCACTCTGGAGTCGGTCATAGAACTCTTGTTTCTCTTCCTCGTCACTGTCATTAGTGGGCGCATAACACTGGATGACGTTCAGCTTGATCTTTTTCTTGGTTCTAAAGGCTGCTGTGATAATTCTTGGCCCAAGAGCTTCCC
This sequence comes from Semisulcospira habei, assembly GCA_036245525.1. NCBI lineage: Eukaryota > Metazoa > Mollusca > Gastropoda > Semisulcospiridae > Semisulcospira > Semisulcospira habei. The sequence goes on from BTPG01000005.1 coordinate 162,346,465, forward strand.
AGCCCATCAGCGCTCTCTGTGCCACTGGTGACAGCATGAATGTTACACCTTCTGTATGGGGGGGGGGGGGGGGGGGGGCATTCTCCTCTTCATGACCTGAATACAGAATCATCTCCCCACTTAACAGCCTTTTCTGGCCAGACTGCGTCCATCTGGCTTCACTGATACCTAGCAGGGAAAGGTTGTACTTTTGCATTTCCGCTGCTATCTGGGCGGCCTTGCCGCTCTGGTACATGATCTTGACATTCCATGTGCCCATGGTTGTGTCCCTGGATAGAGAGAGGCGGCTCGGTCCTGTGGCTTCCGAAGACTTCCGGCTTTCACCACAGGACGTCATAAATCTTCTGGTAGAAGAATCTTCCTCCTCCAGGAAAGGAATTGCTGTTTGTCTTTTCGTCGGCGTTTTTTGTAGCTATTTCCTTATTTGCAGGGTGGGGAAGCTACCCCCACGCCCAAGCCCCTTACTAGGAGGACCAGGGGTTTTCTGTCGGGGTCACCTTCCCTTAGACCATGTTGGTTCACGGCACCTTATTTCATTCGGTGCACCCCTCTCGCGATGGACCCCCTATCGACCACCCAGGGGACGCGCCTCAACTCCATATGGTCCCAGCGCGAGGTTTCAGCCACTCAGTGCATGGAAATTTAAATCTAGGTCCCCCAAGGGGGGAGGGGGGGGGGGTCCAGATATTTAGCCGGTGTGGACAGCTGTTTCGGTCTTGGCAACCTCTTCAGCATACCATCGGCAATACTGGAGGAGGCAGGAATTTCTACCTATCTGCAATGACAACCACGTTTTACTGTGTTGTCTGCAAGGGCATACATTCCATGCCACCACCTAGAGTTAAATTTCCATGCACCCTAAAAGAGAACATACCAAAAGGGGGGAAGGGGTTGCAGTCGATATTGTAGTAATAAATGAAAAGAAAAGGGGAGACTGCCAGTGCTAATATTTGTCCCTTGGGGGACCTAGATTTAAATTTTCATGCACCGAGTGGCTGGACCAATGGGATATGCGATACGCCCCCCTTCGGGGGGGGGGGGGGACCTTCCATATGCATTGCTTTCAGTCATTTTCTTAGCGCACCCCCTCTTTCCTATCTTTATTTTTTTTGGTGCTTTAGCCACAGTAGATCTATGATCACTGGTCGATCATGCACTTTTCTCCCCTGACAGTGCTTTTACCTACATTACTTTGTAACCTTCCTAAAATATTAGCACTGGCAGTCTCCCCTTTTCTTTTCATTTATTACTACAATATAGACTGCAACCCCTTCCCCCCTTTTGGTAGGTTCTCTTTTAGGGTGCATGGAAATTTAACTCTAGGTGGTGGCATGGAATGTATGCCCCTGCAGACACCACAGTAAAATGTGGCTGTCATTGCAGGTAGGTAGAAATTCCTGCCTCCTCCAGTATTGCCGATGGTGTGCTGAAGAGGTCGCCAAGACCGAAACAGCTGTCCACACCGGCTAAATATCTGGACCCCCCTTGGGGGACCTAGATTTAAATTTCCATGCACTGAGTGGCTGGAACAGTGGGATATGTGATACGCCCCCCTTGGGGGGGGGGGGGGTGGCTTCCATATGCATTGCTTCCAGTCATTTTCTTAGCGCACCCCCTCTTTCCTATCTTTTTTTTTGGGTGTGCTATGGCCACAGTAGATCTATGATCACTGGTCGATCATGCACACTTTTCTCCCCTGATAGTGCTTTTACCTACTTTACTTTGTAACCTGTCTCCTGGACTGTAACAAAATCATGTGAGGAAGATTAAAGACTTGGACATTTCGACCCGTAGGGTTCAGAGAGTTATCTGAAAAATGGCGAGGAGGGGGGTGGGGAGGGGGGCGGAATAAATTGAGGGGAGGGGGGACACGGATTCAAACTGCTTTAATCCTCCGGCTGTCGGCAGCGCTTTTTTCTAGAGATGATTCCTAAAGGAATACCCTTGACAAAAAGCACCGTTTATAGACTTGTCACCACTACGCAAAATTAGCCGGCCATGCGAACGCAATAGTGAAGTTTCGTTTGAAACTAACGATTACCAAAAACGAACGAAAGCGAAATGACGGCGTATAACCAGCTTGTACCTAAGCACAGACAACACTCCAAACATCTCCAAGAGGCCTAGATCCTCATGAGCCCGGAGGGCTCATGTTTGGATGTTTGGAGTGTTTGATCTACGCCTCTTGGAGATGAATGGAGTGTTGTCTATGCTTACGATACTCGTAGAAGCCGGTAATTCGACGTCATTTCGCTTTCGTTCGTTGTTGGTAGTCGTTCGTTTCAAACGAAACCCCAGTAATATCTCGCAACAAAAGAGACTCATTCTTTAACGTCGTCAGGCACCAGTGGATAGAACAAAGCATCTTTTGGAGTAGCATATGGCATACAGCATAGACGGCAAACATACTAACAGAAGTGAGACAGGTGTACAGAGAAGTAGCTGGTCCCTCAAATACCCTCCATAAACTTTGATCACGCATAGATAGTCTCCGACAGCCTGTCTCCTATCATACGGTTCTCCATTAAGCAAATCGCTCTGCCTCTTTCACTACCGTCGCCCTCATGGTCGATCCACCTAAGGCACGGCTCCTAACATCATTGTCATGGTCGATCTGTCTCTGCGAGCTTCTCTAGACGATCGACCGTGACGGCTCGAGAAAGTGTCTGACTAGAGAGATCGGGCATTGCCACATTGATGATTAGCTCAGCGTCTTAAATTTCATCGATCCTGACATGTCATTCAAGGATAATTATGCATGATTAGCTTGGCGTCCGGTGGGCGCGAAGCTAATCAGGCACTGCCCTTGAACTATCACGGTCGAACCACATTCCGTGGCTTATAACAGAAGATTCTGAGTAGTAATGATAAATGACTCCAGGACCGAAAGCCCCAAATATCAGTCAATTGTTTTATCGTACGCTCGTAAACTGGGCACGGAGGGAACAAAAACCCTTCCAGTCTCTGGACCCATTTCGGTATCAGACCCCTCAGGGCGGAAGATATAATAATATAGGACGGAACCGTCTATTGTTGGCAAATTTGTATTTACGACTGGGCCCCGCCGATCCTCCCCTACGGGTGTGTGGTTATATGACGCAGTAAACAGCTCACGGTTTGATTGTGTAAGAGTTGCCACGGGTGGGAACAATCTGTTTAAAGTTAACCCGTTCAGTGCCGAGCGAATTTGAACGCCACTCAAATGTAAGAGGTATAGATCCTTATGAGCCCCCGCAGTTGCGGGGGCTCATGAGGATATATGCCTCTTGCTGACGACACTTTGAATCCATGTTACTTGGACATCTTGGGTTTTTTTGGGTCTTGGATTGACGAATATTGCAGAAACGCAGTCTGCGTCGACTGGCAATGGACATACTATCGGCTGATTTTTACACAGTGAAAGCAAAGCGCAGTATTTGACGCATCCAAATGTAAGCTTTGGTCCATCCTGTTAAAACAGGGCCATCACTCTTTCGTAAGGAGTGATGCCATTGTTCTAACGGATGGCTTGGTCCGGCCAGTAAGCCTCACTGATTCTATTTAGCCAACTCGTCAGGCGGTGACAGGAGCTGATGAGGATCTATACCCACGGATATAAAATATAACATGAGTTTGCTGTCTTTTTTTCCCCAAGCGATCCGGGTGGATATTCACAATGCTATTACGCAACTTGCCGGGCAATTACAGTAGAACATGTTTTGAGCACCCCCCCCCCCCAACCCCCCGTTTTTTGCAGGACTTGCAAGGCTTGAAGGATAAAAAGTGTCACCTGTCATTAAAGACCACAAGTCTCTATCCCCGAATCACTTACTCGGGAGAGGCCGGCATCGTCGGAGGAGGAGGGGACTCGGCTCCGGGGTATTGACTTCGAGGAGCTGGTGCTCCTACTCCAGGATGCCATCCCAGCGATCCTAGCGATAGACGGAGACCCGTACCACCGAGCGCTAGTCGCCGCCCGGTGGCTGGTGTTCTCCGGCGCTATCAACGACTTAAAACCCACCACGACAACGAGCACAGCCAGCCAAGCGACAGTTACAACAACAATCGGGGAATGCCAGGCATCAAATGCCGCCCCCCAAACAGCCACGAAGAAGACATGGACAACACCCATCGCCACAGTACACAGAGGATGCGGAAGCACCACCCCGCAAACCCAAGAGACAGGAACAGACGCCAGCCCTGTCCCAACCAGCACGTCCAAAAGCACGGAGACAGACACGACTGATACGACACAACAAGAGGCCACCGCCCTACGCCCGCCAGCCAATCAACCAGCCACAGGCCTACGAAAGCGTCAATGACCACCAAAGCGCTTCAGAGACACGAAACGCCAGCCACTACTCCCCACGCCACCACCACACCTCCGACTGCCACCGCAACACCGCCACCCACCCCGCCCAACTCAACGCCCGACACCCAGACCCAGGCTCCACTGGCCACTACCACCGCCACCCCAATTCCCTACACCCCTCCACAACCAGCGACGGTACTTCCGGCCACCACCACCACCGCCACCACTCATACAAGAATTTTTTGAGTGGATGGCATACCAACACCCTCCAGCCTGGTACTAAGCAACGGTATACCGGCCACACCACCCGCCTCCTCCACCATCAACCACCCGGCCCCGGCAATACCACCAGCCACTGCGCAAAGGAGCGACAGACAGACAGCGAGACGACCTCCCCCCCCCTCCCCTGGCCCATCCCCCCTCAGACGAAATCAGCGATAGCTGGAAGTCTTGGTCCCTTTAAAAATTGCACTTGCATTGCACTTAAAGACCATCATTTAGGTGGCTACAGGTCTTTAAAGACAGGTGATATCTCTAAAGACAGGTCGCTCTAAACAGTGTCTCCTGTACCTGTTAGACAGAGCATTACTTGGATTTATAAATGCGTGAATCAGAATCGAGCATCAGCCGTGAAAGCTAGCTGCTTGATTGATGGTATCAGAGACGAAATGCAACATACCCCCTCGGGTGAGCGCTAAACATCTTTTGGGCCTATTTACGAAATGCTGAAAACCTTACATCAGCTAAGAGGCACAGATCCTCAGGTCCCTTGGGCTAACGAGGACACATGTCTCTTGATAGCAAAGTCAATGGACTATAGGAATAGACTTTCTTTTCCTAGCTAGTCTGTGGTAAAATCCCCAGTGGTGGAGGAAGCCGGTAGGAGAAGTTTCAAACAGATCTGGTATTGTATTTACATTCAAAGTGTAAATATACATGAGATTGCTGTCTGCGGCGTAATGTCTTCAAACCGTGCTCGATGCAGCAATTTTCGTAATCTGTATTATGTGTCGCGGAACCCTTTCCATGTCATAAACAGCACAGAGCTATGAAGTGTACATATTATGAACTCTGTCACGCCTGCCACCAACTTCGGGAGGCGGTTTCTGTCGAGTGTAACTTATCACTTGGGAGGTGGGTATATATATACCGTGATGGCTTATCCCTTTGGCTGTCGTTAGCGCATTTTGTCGACAAAATGTACTAAAGACAGCGGAAGGGTTTAGGGTGCACCCCACCTTGGCACCTCCACAGACCATGATAGTTTACGGGTAGCACGAGATTAGCTTGGGGCCATCAGGGCGCCAAGCTAATCTGGTTTTACCCTTGAACTATCATTGTCCGTCCACCTTCCAGTGAATGTTCGCCGTGAGATGGCCTTAGTCGCCTGCTCGGCGTTAAACCCACATAAATAACTTCCAATGAATGCAGTCAGCTGTGAAAGGATTAAAACACATTTCTTCGCAATTGATCATCAGCAGATATCTTCCTCGGTTTGCGCATTAGATGAAACAGATGAGGTCGATCTCTGCTTACAAGAAGTATATTTTTTTCATAAGCTCCTGGGACTGCAGAGGCTTATAAGGATCTACGCCTTTGGTAGATAGTAGAAGCTGGCTAAGGGACTGAAAGAAGAAACATTAAAACTGAGCAGATCTCTTCCAGCAAGACGAATAGTTTCTCGTGAGCCTCTGCCATTACAGATTGAGAATCTATGCCTCTTGTAGACCGAAGAGGTTGGTCTGAGGGACTGGGAGTTCCAACTTACTGTCATTGACCCTCTCCGAGCTGGGTATGTCGATACGAATACAGTTGTCTCCCTCTGGTGTTCCCGGTCCCTTCAGCAGATGACACTTGGGCAAAAGGGTGTCGCCTGTAACCAATGTATTTCGTATTAGAGGGGGAGATACCTTGCAGAATCTGTATACATTTTCATCCCGAGGAGGACATATACACAGAATTTATAAGGTATCTTTCTTTTAATAAAGAATGGAAAAAAATCAAGAAACAATATACAATGAATACACCTTTACAATGTATGTACCATGGCACTGAAACACTAACTTGTCCTACTTTCACTTCTGCTCCAGGGACCTCGAAAACACAATATAGTGCGTTTGCAATGCAAGTGGACAACGTTTATTGTTCGAATAATTTTTTTCTGAAACACATTTTTGATACAACTCATTGAGAGAAAGTGTTTACAATACACTAGAACCATAGATAATGGAAAGACAGTCCACGCTTTTACTAGTGAGGTTTTCGTTTCTGCAACGAACGGCTCCCAACAACGAACGGCTCCCAACAACGAACGGCTCCCAACAACGAACGGCTCCTAACAACGAACGGCTCCCAACAACGAACGGCTCCCAACAACGAACGGCTCCCAACAACGAACGGCTCCCAACAACGAACGGCTCCCAACAACGAACGGCTCCTAACAACGAACGGCTCCCAACAACGAACGGCTCCCAACAACGAACGGCTCCCAACAACGAACGGCTCCCAACAACGAACGAGAGCGAAATCACGGCAGATAATAATACAATAAGTATAGACAACACTCCAAACACCTTCAAGAGGCATAGATCCTCATGAGCCCTCCGGGCTCATGAGGATCTATGCCTCTTGGAGATGTTTGGAGTGTTGTCTATGCTTATGATCCAAGCTAAATATCCACTGTGACTTCGCTCTTGATGAACATTGGCATTCGTTCGTTGCAGAAACGAAAACCTCACGACTGACTAAATTCCTGCAGCTGAATGTCCGCAGCCTGGTTGTTTGTACCAGGCTCAGGTGAGAGGTGATCTGTTACACCAACGATCATCCCGCGCCTGTGTGATTGACTATAGATCTCTTTGAAGGTCCACTCACCAATAAGCCTGTGCCGTTTGGCCAGAACGTACTCGGTCTTGCACAGGTCGTTCTCGAGGGTCTCGCACTCGTCCTTGCAGATCTGGCGCGGCCTGGGTTTGTCCCCCGGCCCCGTCTCATCACACAGCGGGAAGGCGTGGAAGCACAGGGACGTTATGCCGTACTCCTGGCATCTCTGAGAGAGGTGGTTGGACGACGCGATCACAGCAAACGCCGCTGTGACAGAAAAATGGAAAAAAAAAAAAAAAAAAAAAAAAAGATAGCGTGAAACTGTGACGAACTGTGAACGACTTAATCCATTCAATGCTGACAAAAGGTGAAACCAATCCAAATGCAAGAGACACAAATCCTCATGAGCCCCCGCACTTGTAGGGACTCATGAGGATCTATGCCTCTTAATGGTACCACTTTGTATCCATGTTCCTTGGACGGCTGGGGCTCTTTCGCGATGAGTTAACAAAGACTTCAGAAACCAAAACGGGTTTAAAGGTCTGGCGTTTTTCTTCTGCATGTTGTGGCATGCAGATGTGTGTAGTAAGATTTTCTTTGTTTGCAAGCAGTGCGCCAATGAGCCTAACGCGCTAATGAGCCTAATTGAGCCTAATTCTAACAACTATGACAGACACCACGCAACTAACGGATCTTTCATAGTCACCCTGCAAAACGTTGCACGAAAAGGGCTTGAGCATCTTAATCCGTTCACTACCGAGGGGAAAAAACAACAAAACAAACACCACCCAACTGCAATAGATATAGAACCTCATGAGCAACTGCTGGAAGCTCATGAGGATCTAGATCCCTTGCAGTTGGATGGCGTTCAGTCTTTCAGATCTAGATCCCTTGCAGTTGGATGGCGTTCAGTCTTTCAGATCTAGATCCCTTGCAGTTGGATGGCGTTCAGTCTTTCAGATCTAGATCCCTTGCAGTTGGATGGCGTTCAGTCTTTCAGATCTAGATCCCTTGCAGTTGGATGGCGTTCAGTCTTTCTCGGCAGCGAACGAGTTAATAATCGCCACGTGTCTGCAATTCATTAATTGGCGTCCGATCAGCATCCGCGCTCCGAGGTTTAACCCATTTGGCCCCAACGCCCTACAGCAGGAGATGCCTGCAACTGGTACATAGTCTTTAGGTGACACCTCCAAAATTTCGAATGCGGCCATACAGGGTCAAACGAATCACCGACAGCTCTGTTGAATCATAAAAAAAAAAAACAGCTGCCAACTTTACTCCCGCAGCCAAACGCGGGAGACGGATAGACCTTAACCCATATCATACTGAGGTTAAAAGCTTCAAATTTGCACACTGCCATATGCAAGCTACATTATAGTACTTACAGATAAAGGATATAGACCAATGGCTTTAGTTCAAGGGTGGTGCCAGAGTAGCTTGGCGCCTAAAGGCGCCAAGCTATTCTGGCACTGCCCTTGAACTATTTTAGTCAAACTTATTTCACACACTGGTGTATTCCGAATGATAAGGGTTAAAAGCTCCATCTCCGCACCTGTACAGGTTCAAATGTAGTGAGCTATATGGTTGATTCCTCCCAGGTTCGCTCTTTACATGGGACTAGCCATGAAGATTATAGAACTGTGTATGCTTTGTATGAAGTAATAAGCAGCCAATTCAAAATCGTGACCACAGACCAGCAAATAATGTGATCGAGCTATTAGTTTTCGCGAGTAACAGAACAACAGATGCTTTGTTAGTGCGTAACCTAGTTTTCGCCAGTTCTGCTCAGTTAACGCAAGCGATAATGATGTGGGCTGGACTGTGGTTTTTGACTTAACAGCACGGGTCCGTAAGGTCCAAAATCGCTGACTAACACAATTATCAGTATTAATCCCAGACAATAGTATTTCACTCTGCAAAATGTTTGACGACGCGATTCCTGTAACATATTCCAGTAATTTGTCTTCCCCATGAGCGATTCAGTCGTTTGCAGTAGTTCGGCAGGCTAATGCAATTAATTCCCTTTTATTTGGCTGTTGGAGAATTCGGCGTTGCTACAGCGAACCCGTCAGAGAAAGCACGATATTGCTGGAGACTGAGCCTACAATGTCCGGATGTCTTGTTACATGGGGGCATTATGAGAAATAAACGACACAGAGCGAGACAAACGACTTTGTTCCGTGCTTCGTTTACGCGGGTTTCTTTATCGAGTGGTGGTGGGGAGTGGGGTGGGGGGTTGGGGGCCGGGGAGCGGGGGGGGGGAGGGGAAGGGAGGGGAGGGGAGGGTGATGCAATGTGTTTACAAGTGAGCGCACGTTTGTGCGTGTGCACATGTGCGCGCGCGAGCGGTGCGTTGTTAGTTTCGTCCAGTGATAGGATCAACCTTTACCTTAGCGTTCCGTGGTGGTTTATTGGCCAAACTGGCCACAATTAGCTGGCCACAGAAATAACAATCCGTCGCGATAACAATATCCCGGGTCCGTCCGTTTCCTAGCGAGCTAAAGGTCCTCGGGCCGACGCCGGCCGCAGTTGGCAGGCGCCGTGCGCGAGGACCTCTTGCTCCACTGGGCTCCTTGGTCGAGAAACGACATATTTACGGTGAACTGCATGTTGGAATCGTTTGCATTCGTGTCTCCACTGGCGTCTTTGAGTTTGCCCTTGGCCAATTAATTCTGCAGAGTTTATCATTGAAGACATTGACTGATCGCAGCATGTCGGCAAGAGGCATAGATCCTCATGAGCCCCCGCTTTCAGCGGGGGCTCATGAGGATCCATGCCTCTTGCTGGAGTCAAGTAACGTCAGTATTCGTCACGCGCAGGAGATGGCCGGAGGTTTAGTATACGATGGATATGTTGTTGTAACCCACCTCAATCTGTTGTTGCTGATCACTATCGATTGCATGTTTGTTCCCCAAAGGGTAACATCGGACATAACTGCTGTGTTTTGCACGCTCTCTGTTGCAATAAAACAGTTGGTTTCCACATTACGACGCAGCAAAATTGTAATTATTTGCGTTGTATTATAACCCTTATCATTCGGCCGGAATACACCAGGGGGTGAAATAAGTTAATAAGACTAAAATAGTTCAAGGGTGGTGCCAGAATACTAGAGGCGCCAAGCTATTCGGGCATCACCTTGAACTAAAGCCATTGGTCTATGTCCTTATCTGTAAGTACTACTATAATGTAGCTTGCATATGGCAGTGTACAAATTTGAAGCTTTTAGCCTCAGTATGATATGGGTTAATCAAACATAGACACACAAGTTTATGTTTATTCGGATGTAAAAAAAACGCCAAGGAACCCAACCGTTTTTGATGTTATAACAACATTTTTGCATAAGCAAAGTAATTTTACACAGAAACGTGTAGTCGGAACCTGAAAAGCGCTGTTGTATCCAACTTTTTATTTGTTATATATCAGAGCTTTCCACAAGGGAGAATAGTTGCAATGGGTATGTGATCAATACCAATAAGGCAAATGATCTGTATGTGTTCTAAAAGTCGTGCACGCGACCGAAACAATCTGATGGTGAATACTCAAATGTATAAATTTTACTAGGTCTGAAACGGAAACAAATGAGCGTTTTTCATTTTCGAAAGTTTGACTTGCGCATCGCAGAAGGCAGAAGACACGTGTAGTTGCTTCTTTGAAGCCGAGACCGAAATCTCTCTATTTCCCCATATCTCTTTCTGTCTCAGTGCCGCCCCTTCACTTGCGACCCGCGTACCCCCCCCCCTCCACCCCGTTCCCGCATTTCTCCCCCCCCCCCCCGACCCCCGTCTGCCGCACTCTCCCTCCCCACCCCGTCTCACCGGGAAGACAGTGTGGAACATTTGTCAAGGCGGTCGGCAGTGCGCGCTTGGCGCCAGTCTGACAGGCCGGAATCAAACCACACGGCAAAACTGTTTCTGCCGCGGCACTAAGCGGTCAAAAGGTCATCACGCCGTCGTCGACCACAGCCGGCACGTGCACAGCGTGCACGGGCCGCAGCAGCAGCCGACCTCTCCGGCCCGATGGTCTTTCGCTCGCAGACCAATAGCCGTGAGGCCGGCGTCGCAACAATATCAGTGTGTGCCAAGGTGGTCTGTGTTTCCCAACGGATCATGAGAAATGTGTGCCCGTCTGTGATTTTGGACCTTACGGCCAACATCACAGACCTGCACACGTTTCTCGACAGTCGAACTGATTACCAGAAGGGACCACGTCTTCAACGCTAAATGCTCTAATGGCTAATCAGTTAACAGATCATCGTTTAAACCAATAGTCGCCTCTGTCTGTCCCCTTCTTTGAGTTGAACACCGCTACCCCCAAATTGCATATCGTGAATGCACAACAAGCACGGATCCTCACGAGCCTCTGCAAACACAGAAGCTCATGAGAATCTATGCCTCTTGCAGATTTGTTCTTGGCGCCAGCGGCCAACGGTTGACAGACCCTCCGCAATTCCGATTAATATTCAAACGGCACTGACTTTCATGCTCTCCTGCAGCCGGAAATTCTCACGAGAGCGTGCGCCCATGCGGCCATATTTCAGTATGTGTTACTCCGAAGGAGGAGCCACTGGGGTCTAGCTGATGACGGACGATGAGGACACAAATCACCACCACTTTCGCCACCGATAAAAGCGTTAACCCATTCAGCCCTGACGCACTACAGCAGTAAATGGATTGAAAATGATAATTCAAGGGTAGTGCCAGATTAGCTTGGCGCCTGTCGGCGCCAAGCTAATCTGGCACTGCCATTGAATTATCATGGTCGATCCGTCTCCTGCAACTGGTGCATAGTCATTCGATGACGCCTCGAAAAAATTTGGGAAATACGGCCGTCGGGCTGAATGAGTTAATTGATTTGAGATACGGCTGGTCAAGGTTGACACCTTGTCGCGCCGCGCCGGACAATGAACATGTATACACGTCTATGGGGTTTCTGCATTCGGATTAAGAACGAAGACTAATATTGCTGACTTCTTGCAACTAGAAGTCAAATGTTGGTGATCTTACTCCAAAAACCAGATGTGGAGATGACAACCTCCTTCTGACGAAACGTAATTAGCAGAAAGCAAGAGAAAAACACTGACTCGTGCATAACATGTATTTAGCTTTCAGAATTAGTTGGAAAAATAGGAAAACACTTGATTCGGGCTGAAGGTTGATTTGGTTTAAATGTGTTTATTTCCTTTGAATAAATGCAGTTTACAACAAATACAAATTCAGACACAAAAAGAGGAACATAAATGCTCATGGCGATTGTCTGATGACATTCGTAATGAGCATTTAGTTGGTCTTTTTATGTCTGAATCTGCATTAAGTAAAGTGCAGTCATGACCACCCTAACACACCCCCCCCCCCCCAAAAAAAAAAAAAAAAAAAAAAAAAAACAAAAACAAAAAAACCCAACCAACCAAACAGACAAAATAAATAAATAAATAAATAAATAAATAAATAAATAAATAATAAATAAATAAATAAGAAATAAATAAAATAAAGTTGAGTTGTTTGCTGGTGTGAGATTTTGAATCTTACGGCTTAAGCCGTGAGGTCCAAAAAATGTCATACCAGTACATCCATTCAGATTCCATATTCGAAGTCCCGCCGTGAGATGGCTTTAATCGCCTGCACGGCGTTAAACCCCAATACCTACCTAACTAACTAACATATTCGGAGTCAAGCTCCAAAGGATTAACAACTGACGTAATTTAAAATATATTTCAGACATCTTCATAGAGCAAATCGTAGCCCGAACAACGACGACTTGAGCCAGAAAAGGGTTACACAGCCTTGGGATTTTCTTACTCACCAATGAATCGCTCCTCGTTGAGCCCCTGTGTGAACTTGGACTCGACATAGATGCTCATGTTGCCCACTATGTTACTGCACGTGCTGCCCCTGTAGATCTGGCAGAAACCCTCCCCTTTTTCGTCCTTCTCGTCTCTGGAAGAAGACATTTTCATTAGTCATGTTTTTTTTTTTCAGAAGGAAAAAAAATGTTAAACTGGTACAGAAAATAACCAGCAGAGACAGAAGCAAGTTTTAAGATTACTTACTTACTTATGCCTGTCACCCCTACCCGGGTATAGGCCGTCGACGAGAGACCTCCAGCAACTCCTGTCCTGTGCTTCTCCTTCGATTCTACTCCAGGTGGTTCCCAGTCCGGCTCTTGATGTCTGCTTGGAGGTCTCGACGCCAGGAGTTTCTCGGCCTACCTCTTTTCCTCTTTCCCTGGGGGTTCCATGACAATGCCTGCCTAGTGATACTGGAAGCTGGCTTTCTCAGGCTGTGACCGATCCATCCCCATCTTCTTCGCCCAATTTCATTCTCTGCTGTTATCTGCTCTGTTCTGTCCCAGAGTCTGACGTTGCTGATCTTCTCTGGCCAGTGGATTTTCAAAATTCTTCTAAGGCAACTGTTCATGAAGGTCTGTACTCTGTTGACTGTGGTTTTTGTCAATCTCCAAGTCTCTGCTCCATATAGGAGAACTGCTTTTGCGTTGGAGTTGAAAATCCGGACTTTGGTGTGTTGTGACAGCTCTCTGGAACTCCACACTTTTTTTAACTGGAGAAAGGCTGCTTTGGCTTTACCGATTCGTGCTCTGACATCTGCATCAGTGCCGCCTTTTTTTGTCTATGATGCTCCCGAGATAGGTGAAGGACTCCACCTCCTCCAACGGGGTGCCAGCAAGCAAGATTGGTTCTTCAAGTTTTAAGATTAGCGGGGACAAAACACTACACCGACCAACAAAGACAGACTCAAGCTTCAGAATAACGAACATGCAACACTAAACCAATAAAGAAAAACAAACACCCCCCCCCCCCCCCCAAGAAAAACAAACGGCTTCAGAAAAATCCACGCGTTACAGAAACACGCTACATATTAACCCGTTCAGTGCCGATGAAATCTGAACACCATCCTGGTGCAAGAGGTATAGATCCTCATGAGCCGCCGCAGTTGCGGCGGCTCATGAGGATCTATGCCTCTTGCTGAATAAACTTTGAATCCATGTTCCCGCGAAAGCTAGAACTTTCTGGGTGTTGAATACCATAGACACAATCTGCATCAACTGGCACTGAACGGGTTAACGGAGGCAAAGGACTAACCAACATAGACAGAAACGCGTTTCAGATTAGAAAAAACAACAACACTCCAACACTTCATAATAACGAAGATAAAACACCAAACTAACAAGATAGAAACACGCTTAAAAAAGAACGGAAACAAAAGTTTAGTTATGTTGTTGTTTATCTGAAGCGCGTTTCTGCCTGTTGGATATTTCATTACATTTTACACGCTTGGTATAGTCACTACTGTATTACTGGTCTGGATTTTGCAAAGCAATACAATTTACAATAGGATCGAGAAATATATGACACATTTAAGAAACAAAAACAACAACATACAACTCCCGTAACTCCCAAAACAATAAGTGACCTCCCCCCAAAAAAACCCCAACCCAAAACAAAAACAAACACAAAACAACCCAAAACCAAACAAAAACAAAACAAAAAAAAAACAACCAACCAAACAAATAAACAACAACAACAACAACAAAACAACAAACAAACCCACAGCCAACAACAACAACAACAACAACTACAAAAACAAACAAACAAAAAAAAAACCACACAAAAAAAACAACACAACAACAACCCAACAAAAGAACGAAGACAAAAGATCTCCAAACTAGAGGTGCCAGACAGTCCAAAGAGTTCGCCATCAAGGGAACAAACTCCGACCCCAAACATGAGTCACAAAAGAATTGCGTAAAAGGTCTTTGCCATTCAGGGCCCGGATGTCAACACCTCGCGCTGCCCTTCTTTTTCGTTTCCATGTCCCTAGGACTAGAACTTTGCTCTTTGCTAACGCTATATCCTTAACCCATTCAGCCCTGACGCACTACAGCAGGAGATGAGTCGACCATGATAATTCAAGGGCAGTGCCAGATTAGCTTGGCGCCGACAGGCGCCATGCTAATCTGGCACTACCCTTGAATTATCATGGTCGATCCATCTCCTGCAACTGGTGCACAGTCATTAGATGACACCACCAAAATTTGGGAAATACGGCCGTCGGGCTGAATGAGTTAACGCTATTACTTCAAGTGCCAACGGCGAAAGTGGCCAGACTTTGTAGTTGTAACTCATTACGACCTGAGGATGAAGTTATTTTGTTTTGGACATCCTTTAAGGTCTACATCACAGTTCTGGGCACATATCGACCATGATAGTTCAAGGGTGATGTCAGAATAGCTTGGCGCCTGAAGGCGCCAAGCTTTTCTGACACCACCCTTGAACTATCAAAGTCGATCCACATCCTACCGTAGCATGTCAAGGCTTTATGGACTAAGGCAGAGCCTGATTAGCTTGGGTCCTGAAACAACGCCTGAGTATAATATGGTCAAATGTGAGGAGTTTTCAGCAAGACTTTGACTCAGTTGTTTTCTTAAGGGGTCAGAAGCAGATAGCATATAATTATGTGGATGCAGTGTTGATTGAACGGCTCCACCTATCACTTTAGTGCCAGGAGACGTTAAAATCTAATAGTCCCTAACGGCTGAGAAGTTCTATGACTTCTAAACGAAATTTTATAAATTGTGTTGTGGTTGCCTTTTGTAATAGCGACTTTCTTCGTTTGGATGTTCTCTGCATTGTACGCGCTTGGCAGTCACTTTTTAAGTCTGGATTTCTACAAAAGAAAGACGAATGGACCAAAGCCAAAGAGACTGCAGTTTGATCCGAGACATTGTAGCAGACTAACCTGATTGCCATAGACTAGTCCCTTCCGCAACTGCAAGAGGAATGGCATCACATGACCCCCTGCTCATATACTCTTTACCATCTCTGCTTTTTAGACAGTAACACGTCATCGATCTTCAAGTGTGATGGACAAGGGATTTTGAACAAGTATTCATTGCTCTTACGTTCCCTACCCTCAGTGTAGGGGACACACGTTTTCTATCCCGCTGAGAACACAAGGAACGAAGCACACTGGTTGTCTCCCTCGATTCGCTACCACTTATCAGCGGTAGCGAATCGAGGGAGACAACCAGTGTGGGAATGAAGAAGTGTATGAGCTCAGGGCTTGGAAGGTATAAAACAAGGCCCGCAAACCGCAGTCAGCGAACTCTACCTAATCTCATTAGAACCCTACCGATTGTAGGCCCAATAATACACAGGCTCTGTACTGATAGTTGGAAGGTTAAATGGGCTCATCCCATTTGTATCTGTGGGGAGGACTTCACACCCAGTCATGCTCTACTGGAGTGTGATGTCCTCTCCAACGAGACTAGGGACATCAGGGCCTCTCACCCATATGGATTTACTCCTAGAAACAGCCGATGCAAACATTATACATAGCATTAATAATGCGATTAATTCGACACAGTTGCAGCGTCTAATTTAAATATTGGATTGTACATATTGGCTCATATTGAATCTCTCTTTTTAATTTCTGTTAACTAGATTATGAAAAAATATGACGCAAATTTGAACTACTTTTAAACATTCTTTTATATAGTTGATCCTGGAATTTTAATTTGGATTTTTTAAATAGTAAATAAAGTTCATGGCGACTTAAATAAATACTGGTTTACTTGTGACTCCAGGGACACCAAGTCAAACCTAATTAATCAATCTTATACTGTCGCTGATCCAATATGGCCCAAACGACCTGGCTGTAGGCTGTAGAGATCAGCAGACATAATGTGTGATCCACACAGCTGATCCACAAACAGTGAAGCAGCAGGTCTGACAAGGATACCGGCCAAAAGAAAATTGGTTTTAACCCCCGTCAATTTTTAACCCTTGAACTTAAGTGACCTTAAATTTTAATCTGGATCTTAAACATGGAAAGTAAATTATACCTTTTAATACACAATTATCTTTTATAAAAACTAACAAATAAATGATAGAACTAAAAATGTTATGTTGTGTTTGTCAACTAAAGCCAAAAGTGCTAGTCCCTGATCACTTCGGTGCAGAGAGATAGGAACATGGAGAAAACAACAAACAACAGCAGTCAGCGACAGACAGACAGCGAGATCCCCCCCCCCCCCCACCCCCCTGCCCCCCCCCCCCCCGGGCGAAATCAACGAAAGTTGGAAGCCCTACTCCCTTCAAAATTAGCACTAGCACTAGCGCAGTCATCGTTGGTGTTGGTAAGGTGTGATCACCCGCCTCGCCTCACCCCGTGAGGTGAGATGGGTGATCATCGTTCACAATCACCCTACCCCCCCCCCCACCCCCCCCACCCCAGGACGAAATCAGCGAGAGTTGGAAGTCCTTTCCCTTTAATAATCGCAATCGCAGTCAGCGTTTACTGGGCCGCGCGCACAATCGGAAGCTGGCCACCCAAGAAAGCCGTCGGTTCAAAGAACATTCGCTCAGTGGGTGGGTTGCAGCACATGCTGTTAGTGCTAAATCCCGGAAGACCTGGGGCCAGTTGCATGAATGTCCTGTGTCAGCCACTAAGCAAAGTGCTCCGTCATTGCGCCGAGCGCAGGACTAAGCTCTCTCACTCAACTGATCCCAGGACGTCAGGAGTGACCCATTATACATGTGCGATGAGTTTGCCCATTCTAGTTTTAGTCTATATTAGTATATCTTCAAGTGTGCATGATAACAATCGCATCTCCATCGTTCGGAAAGAGAAGGTTTGTTGAATGAAACATAGATATAATGTCACATGCGCTTATGGGTGGAAGTTCGCACATAAAGTAGTGCTTGGCAGCAGCAGGCTTTTCAGCCCTGCACTGCTTTGAACATTCAGGGCATAGGATAGACTATTTTTCCTCTGTGTTTCTCGGGCAGAGAAAGCCATTGTGGTTATAACACATCTTTACATAATTACAACACAGAAGAAACCAGCAAACAATACATTCTTGTAATCTACAAGTCTGCTGGTGTTTGTTAAAGACGATTATGACTTGAGACGAATGCGCCAGACAAAGCCGAGTGAGGAAGAAAATACAGCATGTGCACATAATTTCTGAGATATCATAAACGATAAGTAACTTTATCTCCAAGAGGCATAGATTTTCATTATCCCCTTCTCCGCAGGGGCTGATGAGAATATATGCCTCTTGCTGGCAGATCGAGGAGATTTTATATCTGTGGAAAGAGAAGGTTACCATGGTTTATGGAAACTACTGTTAACACTGACCAGAAGCTTGGGAAAGCCTACGGGAACCGGAGCCAGCGATATCGGAGAGTCCAGGCTTTCCATCAATATGTCCAGCTACTGACGTAAACCGTTATTTAGTCACTGATCGCATAACACGCGTTGAGTCATTGTATCTGATGGACGGGAGCAATGAACTTACAGAGGGGCATCTGGTTTTTGACACAGCTAATCCCATTCAGCCCTGATAGACTATACTAATACATGGAACGACCATGACAGTCCGAGGGTGGTGCCAGAACAGCTTTGCGCCTTTAGGCGCCAAGCTGTTCTAACACCACCCTTAAACTGTCATCGGCGATCTGTCTCCGGAATTGAAAACTGTCGCTTTCAGAGGACAACTGTCGACTTCAGCGGACAATGCCAAATTTGGGCCTTTCGGCGTTAGTGTGCTAGCTCTCTCTGTGTCTCTTCTTACAGAATGCACGGTTTTCATTAAAGACAAAACAGAAGACGAAGAAGGAGAAAGGAAAGATCCATGCATGGGAACAACAAAAGTCTGATGAACAACAGAAACAACAAACACCTCCTAAACAACAACAACAAAACAAACAAAACAAAACAACAAATCTCCCCCCCCCCAATAACCCCCCAACAACAAACAAACAAACCACACACACACACACACACACGAACCAACACCAAAACAACAACCCCCCCCAAAAAAAAAAAAACAAAAAAAAAAAACACCCCAAAAAACAACAACTACAACAAAATCCAACGTCTGACTGTCGCGGAATCGATCTAGCCTGTAATGTATCATGGAGCAGAACGGAATGTGTGTGTGGTACTTACGAAGTAGGAAGCAGGCTTGAGTCATATTTTCCGTTAAATCTGAAAAAGAAACAAGAAATCTTGTATGAGAATCGACATTGAACAACAACGGCCTATTGGCATATCAACATATTACATGGGGAAAATAATGTCGACAAAAATACCCCTAAATAATCTTATTGTGCCTGACGTTTGTACTTTGAAGTTGCAGAGAAAAGAAGCGTAGAATTGGCACAACTCGGCCGAGTCAACATCATTGTTTGGTCAACGGCACAGGTGGAGGAAATCGAAGATTTTCTGCTAAGAGTTTCGTGCCCCTGACTCACTCCTGCGGTTAAATACGACTCACAAACAATAGATTCACGTAAGCTTGGATTTCCCCAACGGTGTTTTTTTTTTTCTTAGTGTGTGAACTTGAAATTTTACTTCCTTGTTACAACATTAAAAAAATGTTTGAACAGGCTGATCTTGATCGTCTAAACAACACATGCCTGATTTTTCCAAGTACAGTTTGTATAAGTTTCTAGCCGAGTTCACTAACGATTTGTGAGACGATACGTCTCGCCACAATAAAACGCGTTTCACACAACCATTAACCGTAGTTACGTGTCCCTAAGGCAAAAAGTCCTTAAAACAGTCACACACTCAGTCCGTAAATCTTCCCACATCGTGATGATCAACATCAGCGTGAATCAGGCCATCAAGATGCACAGATCTTCATGAGCCCCCGAAACTGCGGGGGCTCATGAAGATCTATGCAACTTGTAGATGGACTAGACTCGGTCTTTCAATAAAAAATAAAGCTGGGCGCTGCAGGGTGGGCTAACGTATCCTACTCTAGCTCCAAGAAACAAGACACAGAGAAAAAAAAAATAACAGGTTGATTTTAATGTGTGCAGGAAATCCTACCTAACTTCAAGAGGTTACGGGCGCTTGCTTATGAGGATTTATATTTTTTGCTTGGTACAATGGACTCCATTTCCGTCCTTAGTACGTGTATTTGATTCGCTTGTTCCTCAAACACGGATGGAGGTCGTCTATGGTTGGACTCTTTGGCTGTCGGTAGTTCTTTTCGTCGCGATGATGCCTGCAGGAATCATCGCGACGAAACGCACTACTGACAGCCAGAGGGTTACATCATACTCATGATTAACCCTGACAACTTTAAAAAGACATAGATCTTTATCCGACTTAAGCAGGCTGCAAGGGTTAATGAGGATCTATAAGTCTTGCTTGCACAATATAATTGTATAATTACATTGTTCTTTAGTAACACTGAGACAGAGCTTGTAGATAGAGTCAAATCTATAACGGACTGTAAATGTTAATCGCTGTCAGGGACCTTGATCAACTGTGCGGGGACTGCTGAGGATCTATGCTGGCTGGCAAACTGCATCCCCCCCCCCCCCCCCCCCCGTTCCTTTATGCTTTACTCGCTTTTTCTTGCAGACACTGACAGAGGGGGTGGGGGTGGCGTATACAGTTAGATCTACAATGATTTGTCTTATATGCTCTTAAAGGGTCCTGTGCCGGGACTCATGAAGATCTATGCCTATCGCTGGCAACAACGAATGCCTCGTCTGCCCCTTTTAATTTTATTCCTTTGTTCCTGAAACCCAGATGGGACCCCAGTAAAATCTACAGTAAAATCTCCAAAGATTTCTGTAACTGTACTGCTGTCAAAGGCTTCCAACAACTAAAATCTCCAAAGATTTCTGTAACTGTACTGCTGTCAAAGGCTTCCAACAACTGTTAAAGTCAGCCGGATTTATATACACACTTTTAACAACGGGGCGGTTGATAAATCCTGGGGAAGATTATTCCAAGTGGCCCAGGGACTTCTGGCATTTTTATTGCACTCGGGACGGGCATTTAGAGTGATGCGGGCCACCGAAAATACAACGTCTTCTTGCATGGAGGTATGTTAAGTTGCGGCCGTAAAAACCTAAGTCTACTTCTCAGAGACATGAAAATGAACCTCTTACATGCGCCACAAATGCATAGATCTTCATACGTTCCTTCAGGTTTGAGGGGTGGGTTTGAGGTTGGGTTTCGGGATGGGGTCTAAAAATAGATGTGAGCTGGTCTGTAACTTTGGAGATGGATTGGGGGTGGGGGGTGGGGGTAGGGTGGGGGTTTGGGGAGTCATGTACTGGTCTGTGATTTTGGACCTTACGGCTGAAGCCGTAAGGTCCAAAATCACAGACCAGCACAAACGCATCTCTTGCTCACAAAGGCTTCAGGATGAACACAAGGGGCATACGCAATCGCAATCAGCATCCAAGTTTCTATATTACAAGATTTTTCTGACTGGTATGACACATGCCGCAGGCGCATCTTGCTATTGCTTCTTTCGGACACTTACTACCCCCTCTACCCCTGTTTACATCTGTGCTCCACTAAGAGGGAAGGTCACCCTGGCCACTCAGCCCAACATTCCTATTTGCATG
Organism: Semisulcospira habei; assembly: GCA_036245525.1. Taxonomy (NCBI): domain Eukaryota; kingdom Metazoa; phylum Mollusca; class Gastropoda; family Semisulcospiridae; genus Semisulcospira; species Semisulcospira habei. The sequence continues at coordinate 162,367,977 of BTPG01000005.1, forward strand.
TGTTCTACACAGCAAGAGGACACCATCTGGGTAGTTCCAGCTCGGTGTCTTCAGGGGTCTCTTCCTTAGGGTGAGTAGCTCTTACCTTATCAAGCGACGGGCCAGATTAGAGAGGGACGCGTAAGGAGCTGCAACTTGACATTTTAATTAGAAAATTGTTGACTGCACCAATCAAAAGGAAAAAGAGAGAGCCGCGAAAATTTACGGCGACGTTCCCAAGCGATGCGTAGGTTTACGTCTCCAGTTTGGGAAACGTTGATTTTTGTCTGCATGTCATCAAACTGGCAAGTTGGATAAACGTCAACTATCATTGCGTGTTAGGCAGTCAGTTTTACAGGTTAAAAAAAAAAAATTAAAAACCCCACCTTTGGATGTCGGTAGCGCTTTTTGTCGAGATAAAAAGCACTACCGACAGCAAAAGGGTTTAGACGTCAATTTACCGATTAGAGCCAAATGACCTTTTCGATTTGAAGAAGCTGTTAACCAATTGAGCCGAAACACAATACAACAAAACATAGATCGACCATGATAGTTCATGGATGGTGTCAGAATAGCTTGGCGTTATTTCGAGCGGATAGTGCCAGAACAGCTTTGCACCTGTAAGCACCACTCTTTAACTATATACTTTAAAAAACGTAGTCTTAAACCAGAACAACTTGATTCCAAAATTGAGAATTTCGGACATAGAACCTTATGAATTAAACATTTTGAGCTTAGCGTCTTTTGTCCATCATGAAGGCGATTCCAAAGACGGGGCATCGAACAGGGTCTGAAAATTTTTTGAAGCCAGCTGGACTCGAACCTGCGACCTCAGAGTAGAACGCTCTACCATCTGAACCTCCAAGCTCCTCAGTGAGTTAACGCGAGGTGCATATCATCACAACTGCAGGGGCACATGGAAAACTGTACTCTTTTCCCCGATAGACGGGTGAGGGGTTTGTCTTAAACTTGATGACCTTTTTAGTCTCAGCAAGAGACAGCAAGAGGCATAAATTCTCAAGAGAATTTATGCCTCTTGCACAAGGAATGAAATTACTAACCTTTTCCCCCCTTTTTTTCGGGAGGGTGGGAGGGGGGTGGGGGGGTGGGGAGGGGGGGGGGGGTGGGTGGGTGGGGGGGGGGGGAGGAGGTTAGTATATATTTTGTAGGGTAAGAGTATACGATACGTTACTGACTTGAAAGCAGAAGCCAGGCTACACAATATTTCGCAGCACTTGTGACTCGAGAGGCCAGGACGCCGTGAACAGTTTGCAATACATTCCGTGATATGGCGTAACATATATATATATATATATATATATATATATATATAATATATATATATATATATATTAATATATATATATATATATATATATATATATATATATATATATATATATACCCGCTTCACGTGAATTCCTACCGTAAATTCCTTGATACTGAGGCACCTTCGTGGTGGCAGTTTTAACGTCCAGAGGAACATTGTTTTTAGGAAGGCACATTCTTTCGCGGAGGCAAAGTCGAGAAGAATATCTTTTTAGAAGGCACCTTCGCGGCGGCAAACGACGTAAAAACCAAACATTAACGTTAATGTGTACTTTTCCCAGAGGACAGTGGCTCACATATTCGAGAATCGTCCGCAAACCTCAATTTAAAAAAAAACCCAAAACAACGAAATTTGTGAGAGACAGAACGACAATGCTAGCAGAAGCAGTGCGTAACCAGACGGATGAAGAAATAACGGTTGACATGACCCCTTCATTGTCGAGAAAACTGAACACTACCCAAATGCAAGAGGTATAGATCCTCATGAGCCCTCGCAGTTGCGGGGGCTCATGAGGATCTATGCCTCTTGCTGAAACCACTTTGTATCCAAGTTCCTTTGACCAGGTTGGGCATTGTTGACGTTGAATTTACAAGGGTTTCCAAAACACAGTCTGCGTCCAGTGGCGGGGCAAGGGATACTATTTTTAAAATATCCGCTAATTCAGCACTGTAAGGCGATAATCGAAGGCCATAGATTGACCTTGATAGCTCGATAGCACAGCGTGATCCAGGCCGTCCCGCCCCACCCACACCTGTTAGCCACTACCTTTGAACTAGCTCGGTGGACCAATCGCATGAAGTTGGTGCAAGAGGTGGTAGATGCAGTGCTTATTATATTAGCAACCTGAAGAATTAGGTGACACTCTAGCCGCCGGTGACCTAATGTATATATACAGATTTGGCCGAGTCTGCAACGGCGTAGAGATTTTAGTGTGATTTTCGCAGGAGCTCCAAATGGAATTGTAGCGGTCACAAAACCGGCCCGTCGTATCTGCAAAAGGCACAGATTCTCATAAGCCCCTGCAGCTGTGAGATATGAATTGCTTAACCTGCTCAAACTTTATGAGCTGTCCTCTGAAGACTGCAGTGAAGTTCAGATGATAAAACGATTGTGATAGTTCAAGGATGGTACCAGAATAGCTTAGCGCCTACAGGCGCCAAGGTATTCTGGCACATTCCTTGAACTATCACAGTCGAAAACCTATGCCTGTTGCCTAACCCAGAACTGTTGAGAATGTCCACCTGCAGGTGCAAAGCTATTCTGGCACCATCCTCGAACTATCACTGTCGAAAACCTATATCTTTTGCCGTAACCAGATCTCTTGAGGACGGCCCTCTACAGGCGCCCGCCAAGCTATTATGGCATCATCGAGACCTGTTGCGGCGTGCAGTCCCTCAGAGTGAGGGCGTCAACCAGGGCTTAAGCCAAGGAACGGCCGGGGAGATTGCCAGAATTTGGGTAAACCCGATTAGCGTGTCAAGTGGTGCTGGAATAAACAAACATGTCGCAGTGACAGAAATTTACAGACCGCATAATCACTTTGACTTTAAGTACGGGACGTCTGACAACAATCTTTGTTTCCATGAGATGTGGGCGGGGTGGGCGGGGGTGAGGAGGGGGGTGGGGGGGGGGAGAAGATGGAGGGGGATAGGAAGCAATTGGGTATGGAGAATGCACTTTACTTACAAAAAAATGTTGTAAAATTAAAAACACCACCACCACCACCACAGTGTTTAATTCTAAAGCGGTCTACTTTGGAGAGGGGAAAAACCACACTCTGTAAGAAGTTCAGTCAGTGCAAGTTGACGCAGACAGCATTTCTGCAATCTTCCTCCAAGCAACACCAAAGCAATCCTAGCTGTCCAAAGAACATTGATTCAAAGTGGTACGGGGGCTCGAGGATCTATACCTCTTGCAGTTGGGAGGTGTTCACATTTCCACGGCACTGAACGGTTTCATTTTGAGGAAAGCAGTACTTTTCTTATTGAATTCCTTATCCCCAGTAACGTACGTGTGCAGTTCTTGTATTTACAGTGTCAACGCAGACACACTGCGAACGAAATGAAAACAGAAAAAACCCTAGACAGGCGACTTACTCTGGATTTTATTTGTGGATCAAACATGTGATGTTATCAGAAAGGGAGCACAATCAGCTAGGAAAATAATCGTAGTTTAATTCGCACATGCCCCTGCTAATTCAAGGGAGGTTTATTCTGGGGACAACATTCTAATTACAAACTCGGTCATCATCACCTCGCAGCTTCATTTCTCCATTGCCATTCTTCTCTGTAATCTCCCTTGAATTTGCGACAACCGCACAAGGGCTGTAACTCAGGGTCCCCGCCGGACACATCCAGTTTATTATGGGGGTGGAGGGGGCTAAAATCAAGAAATACCCCGTCGTAAACACTCCCCCTACCCCGCCCCCTTCACAGCGACACATCTGCGACAGAAACTGGAGCCTGAATACTGGAGCCTGAAGTCAATCAAAGCACAAACCTTTCTAATTTGTAAGAGGCATAGATGCTCATGAGCGGCTACAGTCGCAGCCGCTCATTAGAATCTATACCTCTTGCTCGTCTATTTATGTGATGTACGTCCAGCCCAGGAGATCATGAACGTTCAGTCGCAGATGGCGGTTCGGCAGTCCGTTGAACAGCGACGAAGTTTCAAAATGGACGCGGTACTTGTAAAACTAGGTCGAGTTACAAGCAGAATGATCTCGCTTTTCGGCCTTCATTCTTCACTGGAACAGCATCCTAAATCAATGCGGTTTTCACTGTTTTAATTTTTTTCCTGATATTAACTACATCACTGTTAACTCGTTCGAGACGTGTCGCATCCGGATACGCGGCTTTAGCCGCGCATCCGGATGCGGCCCGTCTCAAATGAGCTATTGTTTCTGAAATCTTTGAAATTCAACGCCAAAGATTTCCTCCAGCCATCCAGGTAAGACGGATACAAAGTGGAGTCAGCAAGATGAAAAGATCCGAATGAGCTCCCGCAACTGCGGGGGCTCAAGAGGATCTATGTCTTACAGTTGGATCATGCTCACATTTCCTCAACATAATGTGCGCATTGATTATTTGAAATGGAATTATTGTTGCCTGTACTTTTCACTATTATGTATACTTTTATATATAAAATTATGTGTATGTGTGTTTATGTGCGTGCTATAGCTTAGCAAGGACATGATTGAAAAAGGCCATTGAAGGTACCTAATCATTTATCCTTGAAAAATAAATTTTCATTTCATTTCGTTTCAACAGTGAAGAGGTCAAACCTGGACGCACCCGTTTCTTTTGATAATTATAAATCTTAATGGTAGATTTTGGAACCAAGTTTAGTTTCATTTCTTTTTTAGTTTTGGTTTCAGAATCGAACAGCTCGGTTGGACTGTAGGGTACACATAGGAAGTATAAATACATTATAAGGCTGATATTTAAAAAATCAAATTGTAAACTAACTTCCAGGCATCGAAGGACAAAGGACAAAGACGATTTCTGACGACAGAAGGTTTTGTATAAACAAAACTGACGCTCTTCAGGCATCATCATCATCATCAGTCCCTTGCCCGAACTGGGCGTTGGGGGGACTGAAAGGCAGCAGCAACAGACAGTGCTCTCCACTGAGTTCTATTTTGGGCGGTGGCAAGCAAGTCTGGCATCTCGAGTTCGGTCCATTCTATTATGTTTGCGACCCAACTCTTTCTCTGACGACCTCGCCGACGACTTCCTTCGAGAGTGCCTTGGAGGATAGTCTTGGACAAGGTGTTGTGTCGGGTCACGTGGCCAAACCAAGCAAGCTTGCGCCGTTTCACGGTTGCCAGAAGGGGTTCATGTGGGCCCACCAGGGAAGTGACGATGCTCCGTACATATTCGTTGGTCTTGTGCTCGCGGTACGAGATGCGGAGCAACTTCCTCAGGCACTTGTTCTCAAAGGCCTGGATTTTCTTTTCTGCGTCTGCAAGCAGTGTCCAAGACTCACAGCCGTAGAGTAGAATAGACACTACGAGGGACTTGTAAAGCCTGTACTTGATGGTGAAGCTGATGGAGTTACTTCGCCATATCCTGTCCAGCCTGGCCATTGCGGATGTTGCTGTACCTATCCTGATACGGATCTCTGCTATGCAACTACCGTCTTTGGACAGGGTGGCTCCCAAGTACTTGAAGCTATTGACCTCTTCTAGCTTCTGGCCGTTCATGTGAATGTTGCTGCTGCTGTCGCTTGTGGTGTTGATCATCACTTTGCTTTTATCCGTACTGATCTCCATGCCATAAGACCCTGCGCTACTTGAAAGTTTGTCTGTCAGGTTTTGGAGCTCACTATTGCTGCCTGCCATGAGGTCAATGTCGTCTGCGAATCGAAGATTGCACAGGGATCTGCCACCAATAGAGATTGAAGTATGGTGGTCGTGGAGGGTTTCCTGCATGATCTTCTCCAGGAATATGTTGAAAAACAGCCTGGCAGAAGAACAGGCTGGCTTCAGAGTTGGAAGAAGCACTGTAGAGCAGATTTTCAACTGCCGCGTCCTGATCGAGAAACATCTGCAGCATCAGCGCGAACTCTACCACAACTTCATTGATTTCAGGAAAGCATTTGATCGCGTCTGGCACGACGGACTCTGGCAAGTCATGAGATCGTTCAACATAGAGGAGGGACTGATCCAAATGATAGAAGCGCTTTACAAGAACGCCTGCAGCGCGGTTCTACTTAACAATCAGTCAGGCGAGTGGCTTCAGGACGACGATCGGTGTCCGTCAAGGATGTCTGCTCTCTCCTCCTGCTCTTCAGGCACGCCAGAATAAAAGAAATTGCGATGCGGTTTTGTAGAAGACATAATAATCAACACGGAACTTTCGGTGCCTAAAGAGAAATAAGATACTGAATGCATTGCGAAAATAATCAGTCGGACGGAAGTTCTGATAGAGTTCCTGTAGAAAACGATTCTGATGACAACGCCTCCGCTTATTTCGAAAGTGCGCGTGTTTAACTTAATAGCAGATCGCTTACTACTCTCAAGTCATTTCATGGGGCTTTAAGCGCAGAAACGTAAGCGTGCGTATATAACAATGATATTTTCTGACAAGAGGCATACATTTTCATGAGCCCCTGCATCCGCAGGGGCTCATGAGGATCTATGCCTCTTGCGTAACCAAAGATACCTTCTAACCATACGATTAAACCCCGAAGACCTTCTCCCCCTGCCTGAGAAGCAGCGATTTAACAGCGATGTAGATAGACCGAATCCCTTTCTGGCAAGAGGCAGACATTCTCATGACTCCCTGCGGATGCAGGGGCTCATGAGAATCTACACCTTTTGCGTAATCAAAGAGCGGTTCCTGTTCTTGGGAAAGTTCTTTCAAGCGACCAATGAAAACATTCTGGGAGGAGCCAAAAATAAACCCATCTGGCGAAAGAAAGCCAACGACGCGTAAAAAATACAGACCTGTAAAGCCACGCATTTCTGTTGCAAGTGCATTTGGGGAATTTGGTCTCATACGGTAACGACAGACACTTCTCGTTGCAACATGACAAAAATACGATCCACGTTCACTTTCGTAGTTAGTTAGTTAGTTATTGGGGTTTTACGCCGAGCAGGCGGCTAAGGCCATCTCACAGCGATCACTTTCCGAGCTGAATGACTAAGCTATATGAACATTCGTGAGGACGACTTTCTGTGTGTAACTTCATACCACTATAAAAGCTGCATTATTAAGTATGAGTTCCGTGCTGCAGCGTATGGCCATTGACCACTACCCTAAGCGCCCGATGGCCTTTTGCGCATCGGGTATGTTACAAAACGTATTATCAATAACACCACACACTAGACTGATACACTGCATTATTTGGGAACACTCTGGAATAAAATTATGCGTGTATTGCAATCCAACATTTCGTCCAACATTCCGACGCGATTCTGATGTACTTGTCCAGTAACTTGTAAGATGTTACACGGCAGAAAATGTATTGCAATCCAGCATTCCGTCCAAATTTCCGATCCAAAAGGCGATCAAAGGACTGGATTCTTGAATTAGATTATGTTCCACTGTTTGTCCAGCGCTAACGCGTAACATGATTTAAAGCTATACAGGTGACGAAGGTGACGCAAATGCTGTTTAGCCTGTGATTAACTTGTTGCAATGATGCACTTGTATTCATACTCTCGTGCCGGATGTGCGCGGTCCGTGAATTCATTTATTGCAAATTAAGCGTGTGATGTAGCGGGTGTGTCCTCTTCTTTTGGAGATAGGCCTACTGCATGCATGGCAACTACAAGTGTTAACAACGAGAAGCTTAATCTTTGCTGACGAATAATACCGAATTAAGACAAATCGTGGATAACTATGTTTCCTTTACTTAAAAAAACTGAACTCAGAAGTACGTACCTCAAAGACGTGGCAAAGAAACAAAGAAACAAAAAAATCAACCAACCAACCAACCAAGCACCCGGCCAACCAACCAAAGAAATAATTGTTTTTGTCAACAAAGACACTGATAACCGTTTGCGGGGCACCAAGAAGCATCACGACGGGTGTTATCCCATGATCCAACAATGGCTTCCAAAGAACTATTCCAAACGATAAGCGAATAACCAGAAACTAAGCAGAGTTAGACGATCATCTCCCGATGTTAGAAAACCATCTGCAAGAGGCATAGATTTTCATGAGGCCCCGCAAACTACGGGGGCTCATGAAAATCTATGCCTCTTGACGCCATTCATTTGCTTCTTCGTTCCACCGTATGAGACGACATTGGGGCGTTCGCTCGAGGGTGAAGAAGACCAGATGCTGTGGATGCCTAGTACCTAGACACTAAAGGGGATTTAGTGAGTCCAATCCGGACTGCGGGACAGATTTATCAAATTGGAAGTAATACTTTCTAAGAGTCAGCATCGCTTGCCAGTCTACTCCATTCATGTCCCAACACAGTGACGGGCCATTTGTCAGAAGGCTTACGTCGAAGGTCTTTCGTGTACATGAGGCAGAGAGCCTCAAATGCAAGGGGTTCATGAGCATCCGTGCGAATTGCTGTTGAAATGACAGGATCTATTATGTATGTCTCGCAAGTTAGGTTTACGTAGACCTACATGTGCCTTCTGCAGACGATCGCGACCTTTTGCTTTTTCGGGTCATTAAGTCATAAGCCTATACGACATAAAGGCCTATATACATAATAGACGTAGGGTCAAGTTTACATAAGTCTATATGTTATAAATTTAAGAACATATATACAGTAACTCTTTTTGGTCCAAACTATCTTTGTTCTTTAGACTCGATGTGTGCTGGTCTGTGATTTTAGACCTTACGGCTTCAAGCCATAAGGTCCAAAATCACAGCCCGGCATAGATGTACATGCCTATTCTTGATCAACCACCGTGAGGTGAGGTTTAACACTAATAGCAATCTATTTAAAAAAAAAAAATCAAAATTTCTCCTCTGTCTTTCAGCATACGCATTCCTCTTGAAAGCACAGATTTTACTCTATGCTTTCCAAACATAATAGACTAAGGTCTTCAGACACGAAGTCATCTGTCAGATAAGCAATCACATCATTTTGGTGTTCCAGACATCTACCAAGCACCGGGCCAGAAGTCAATTGTCTGCCGGCGTTGTGTCTTGACGGGTAATTTATGGGCTCCGATAAAGTGGACAAATGAAGTAAGTTCAGAAATAACTCGATTTGTTCAGACACTCGCCGCGCACCATTGTTAGTGTCACTGAAGGATCACACGCGGGCTGGAATTAGATATACACGTAACCCTTTGGATGTCAATAGCATTGTTTGTCATAAGTGATTCCTCGACAAAAAATGCTCAAGTCCCAACGTTTAACCCCCTTCACCGTTCGGGGGACACGGATTGTTGATTTGGAAATCATTGTCAATTTAACGTCAAAGATCCCCCAGCCGGCAACGTGGTGTCAGCAAGAGGCATAGATCCTCATGAGCCCCCGCATCCGCGGGGGCTCATGAGGATCTATACCTCTTGCCGTTGGGTTGTGTTCACTTTTCTCGGCAGTGAGAGTCCAAAGTACTCAGACATTTAGAACAAATGCATCTCCATTGGGACAAAAATGCCACGATCATACGAATGCTTAACCCCAGTAATGGGACTAAAGCATGCACGATTTCTGGAGTCAGATAAGCATAATGCGTCAGACAGAAGTGTTCAGACATTGTAATAGCTCCTTTGGGACGCATCATAGCAATACATAGTGTGAGAGCTTCTCAATATTCCTGGTGTTGCAGTGTCTTGTGGTTCTCGAACTGAATCACCGCCTTTCGTACGTCTACAGAATCGAAGTGGAAAGGGGTAAAAAAAATCATACTTTTTCTTTCGGAGTGATCTTGTGTTGCTTCTTGTTGAGGTGATGAGGTAGAAAAGACGAGTCAGAAGTAGGTCAAAACTGTGCGTCTTTTGCAATGAACAGTAGATTGAAAGCCAGGACAAACATGCGATATCGCACGTTTGTCCTGGCTTTTAATCCACTGTTTTTTGTCGAAAGAAGTGCAATTTTCACCAACCACTGATTTCCGTAGAATGCCTATTTGGTGATGAGTGGCTGTGGAGTTAGGGGGTTAGGAAGGGAGGTGGGTGGGAGGAGGGGAGGTGGGTGGGGGAGGGGGAGGGGGAGGGGTGAGGGGTGGGGGTGGAGGAGCGTCGGTTGCGGTGTGGGCTGGGCTGTGTAGGTTAGAGCAGATACTCACCCGCCCAGATCATCGCCGTCCGTGCCTGTCAGGAGAGATGAGAAAGTGTCATCGTCATCGTCCTCGTTTTTGCTGGACTTGTCTCTCGTCTCCGGCGGGGGGTCCTCTGTGGACACGGTATGTCAAGTTCACATCCAGAGCCGACCAATTGTTTTCACACGTAAGCATGACAAAGTAAACACGTTGACTCACTTAAGGCGCCCCGCATCAACAGCTGCGAAAGTGTCGAATAGCGTCGTCGGTGGCAACGCCATAAGACGCTTCCGGAGCTATTGATACGGGACCCCTTGAATGTGTTAAAAAACCTGTTAACACCTACACGTGTATGCACTCATCCGACTTCTCAAAACCGACTAACACTAAACCTATAGCTCTTCCAACCCGCGCCTCGGCAACAAATTCAATACTCGTAACTTCTCGAAACGGTTTTCGATATCAATGTACCAACGAGAACGGCAAGAAACAACATGCATATGGCAAGGACAGCCATGCTTGGCAGACCTAAAAGATTGACAGACAGATTTCAAAACAGAACTGAACCTCGCAGTTACCGCAGACTGTGTTACTGAACTCATTCTACCCCAACACCGAAATCCCCAGATCTTGCTCTTGTCCTCTGAAGACTGCATTGCGGTGCAGGACACAAATCATCCATGATAGTTCAAGGGTGATGCCAGAATAGCTTGGCGCCCATAGGCGCCAAGCTATTCTGGCAACACCCTTGAACTATCATAATCGATCCTTATCTTGCTGTGGTGTGTCTGGGGTAGAATGAGTTAAACGCCAAAGAGCGCCAGCCGTCCAAGGCAAATGAATCAAAAGTGGAGTCAGCAAGAGGCATAGATCATCATGGGCCCCCGCAACTGCGGGGGCTCATGAGGATCTATGCCTCTTGCAGCCGGATCGCGTTCATGTTTTCTCGGCAGTTCAAGGGGTTTGTGTCACTGACTCACCATTTTTAACCATCAAAATGCCGGTGGTCTGCTCAGAAGCCACGTTGTTGACGGCTTTACACGTGTAGTAACCAGTGTCTGCCGACCGCAAGTCATTGATACGTAACCTGAAACACAAACAGTCATACATGCATGTTATCAGTTGATGCTAATATTTAATATATCCCGCTGTTACGTATCAACTATCAGTTATAATAATAATTATAATAATAATAATAATAATAATAATAATAATAATGGTGATGATGAAAATCATCATCATCATCATTTGCTTACAGCAAGGTGGGATGTAACTATAAAACACTTTCCAGCAGTTCCGATTTTGCTGAGGTTAGCTCTGCGACGGCAGATGAGATAGGGCTAAATTGTTTGCATGCTTGGGGTGCGCGCTGGCATTTGTGTTTGTCATCCAGTCTTGACCGGAATGACTGTGTGATTGTGGGAGAGGGCCGGAGAGGGTGAGGGGAGGGGGATGGCGATCGTAAATACATGTAATGAAATCAACCTTGAAAAGAGCTCCTCCTTGAAAAGCTAAGCCTGCATCGTTCTGTAGGTAACAAGTCTCCCACAAACCTACCCACTCACATCCACATATACCGGCTTGCCGCGTGATTTAATTTCAATTACAAATAGTTTAAAAGGCACCGCAGGACGACTGTATCGCTTCCTACTGGTATACCAATTTAGATTAGAGTAACAAAACTATTAAAAAAATATCGCATATGACAAGAAACAAATTTGTTTTTGAAGTTAACTATAATAATAACAACATATCTATAAATACTACTACTACTACTACTACTACTACTACTACTACTACTACGACCTTCTTCTTCCAAAAGCAAATGCCATATTTAACCTCACGAAATAAACATTACAAATCTGTGCAAACTGATAGGGTGTCAGAACTGCACTAGAATCAAGAATCATAATTAAGATAATCAAGATCTGATTATGATATTATGATCTTCAGATCCAAAAGGACTCGAACCCAAAATCCTTTTAATCGCCAAGAGCGGCTTGCGAGTGAGCAAATTTATTATTTTTAATGATAAAAGAAATCAAACCTGGCCACAAGAAGATGATATTATAAGCGTGCGTACCCGAAAATTGGGTGTATCATAACACCAAATGCTCATGCGATTCGGAAACTGAGCTAATTCTAAAAGCATGTGACGCTTTTTAATTCGGACGGCTCGACGAGCGTACCGGAAGTGTGATGACGTCACAGGACGAGATCGTCTGATTTGCATACAAACATTCACCCGGGAGGTTAATCAGGAAACCTGCAACCACAGCAGTGCAGAGCGAACCTGCTGCTTCTGCAAAAGGCATAGATTCTCATGAGCCCCCGCAGGCATGCGGAGTCTCATGAGAATCTATGCCTATTGCTGGCTCCATTCACAAAAAGCTTATCTTCAGGTACGCGTTGAGCACGGTCAGGACTGCCTACAAAAATGTGTGTGATTTCGGACCGAATCGCTGCCGACTAAGATCCAAAATCAAAGACCAGGGCTCAGTTGCATGAGCGAGCTTAGTCCTGCGCCAGCCACTAAGCAAGGTGCTCCGCTATAGCTATATAGTGGCTGGCCACTAGGCAAGGTGCTCTGCTGCAGCGGAGCACTTAGCTTTGCGGCTGGCATAGGACTAAGCTCACCACAAATGCAACGGGCCCCAGCATACAGATATCTCCAATTTGCACCAACATACGTGTCGGGCCATACCATCTGTAAAGTGGCATAGACCCTCATGGGCCACTTATTTTTGTGGTCACAAAGATTTTGTAGAGTTTACACCTGGTCAGAATAAACTTCATGTTCATTTTAACTCGTTTCGCGGCCCGAGAGGAGAGCGTAGTTTGTTAGTGCAAAAATCAAATGTTCACCGTTTATCACACCTCGTTAGCGATTCTTAATGATGACCTTTCTATCTGCAGAGACATAGATTCACATGAGCCCGTGCTTCGCAGGGACTCGTGTGGATATATGCCCCTTGATGCGAACCATCTCTGTGTCAAAGTGAGTGTGTTATTTATTTCGACTGAATCTGTGTGCCTCAAATGTAGGGTTACGGATACGGGTACGACTGTTCGGCGGCAGACAAATTTACTGTTATTCGTGGTTTCAGGCTCGCTCGGCTCTTTGAAAAGGGAGATAAACAGACACAGGTGAAATAACAGGCTCCGGTGTGCAAATTATCTCGTTAGCCCCTCTCGTTAGAAAATCACGCAGGTTCGTTCCAGCTAACAAACTTTTAAAGCTTGGGTTGTAAGCTCAAGCTCACAGAAAAATAGAGAGAGAGAGAGAGAGAGAGAGAGAGAGAGAGAGAGAGAGAGAGAGAGAGAGAGAGAGAGAGAGAGAGAGAGAGAGAGAGAGAGAGAGAGAGAGTCTTGACGTGCGATTAGCTTCTGGGTATAGAAAAATTACTCAAGAAAACGAGCCAACTAACCAACTAAGCAAAGGTTATCGGAGGCCCTGCGAAGGGCACATTCGATAACTTCAGGTGAATAACCTGATGCCAGATCTCGATAATAAAAAACAAAAACAAAACAAAACAAACAAAAACAAACCAACGAGCGCAATATTAATTCATTGAGCCCCGACGGCCGTATTTCCCAAGTTTTGGAGGCCAAGCTAATCTGGTACTAGCCTTGAATTATCATGGTACCCATCTCCTGCTGTAGTGCGTCAGGGCTGAATGGGTTAAAGAATCCTTGGCAGGTTATATTACTGACTTTTCCCAGTGTACCGTTTTCCTCGGACATCATCAATCTAACACTGCACTACTTAGTGCAGTCACCGTCGGGTCGCCTAACGCGGTTTCTCGCAAATGTTGAGAGATTTCCCAGTGTCAGTTTGGTCTGAACCAAAGTTTCTCAGTGAACCCGTTTGGCAGTACCCGTTGACGGAAGCTGTGCTTCTGCAGTCTTCGTTAATTCAACGTCAACAAGCCCTAGCTGTCCTAGGAACATGGATTCAAAGTGGTGTCAGCAAGAGACATAGATCAGCATGAACCCCCGCAACTGCGGGGGATCAGGAGGATCTATGCCTCTTGCAGTAGGGTGTGTTCAAATTTTCTCCTCAATGAACGGGTTAATCACAGACTGAGATACAGAAATGCGTTTTCACTATGTGACAGTATCAATGCACATCGTTCTGACAGCTATTATTTCTTCTGGTCACTGTTAAAACAAGACGTGTCTAGTATTACAGTGTACAATAAAATACATTCTGTGCAGTGATACGCATCATGAAAACGTATATCTCTAGTCCGGCCTGTGTGAAGGGGTTTGAATTCGCGTCAGTGGCACGTAAAAAAAGGGGCTGTACGTATATCTACAGTGCACTAGCACCCATTTCTGTCAGATTAGCACGGAGCAGCAATTCTATAATTGCGTAACACTTGCGTCAAGTTGTACAAAGTGCATGTTAGTTTCGGTGTCTGGACTTTGTCAGGGAAGACCCCACAGAAACTGCTGTACAGACTTCACTGACATACACTCCGGTTGAAGACGTCCTTCGCGGAGCGATGTAAAAAGGTTCGCTGAATGGTGGCAAGAGGGGTAGGATTCTCATGAGCCCCTGCGACTGCAGGGGCTCGTGAGAATCCATGCTTCTTGCAGATGGCAGGGTTTTGGCCGCGAAACTGTGGTTCAGACTAAACTTCTCGTGACAGCAGTGTACAGCTGTTCTGCTGCGGCACTTTCGATTAACTGTGCTAAAATGTTAAAGACGTGGTGCACGTTGCGTAAACGGATGGCACTACAGATGCCAAGCCTGATTCTGTGACATCGTTTGTCTAGTCTCTAGTTTATTCTTAAATGTAAGAAAACCAGAAGGCGTTTGGGACCTGCTCCAAGCAAGGAATGGTGACTAGCTCGCATTATCTCCCTCATAAATGTTCTTAGCATGTCTAGCTATAATGCAGGGGCCAGTTGCATGAGCGAGCTTAGTCCTGCACCAGCCACTAAGCAAGGTGCGCCGCTATTGCGGCGCACCTTGCTTATTGGTTGGAGCTGGTACAGGACTAAGCTCGCTCATGCAACTGGCCACTGGACAGAAGGGCTGTCTTTGGAAGTTTGAATGGCGTAAAATGAAAGACTTTTCTGCTTTTCTTTTCTTTGTGCGCAGGAGAGTTACATCGACGCGCACAAGGGACAGTAGAAAACCTCACTTGTACCTACTCAAAAGGAGTCTAAAAGGAAGGGTAGAAATGTCTTGGAGAAGGCATGACAACATTGAGAACGCGTTGCATCGTCAAATTTTAGCAGTAAAAGCCCGCCATGGAACAGAACGATTTTAGCAAAAGTTTCAAAGTTTTTTACTTTCATTTTTTTTTTCATACATTGATAATACTAATTTAAAATACAGGAGAACCGAAGGTCGAAAATAGTACTACTGTATTTACATTGCAGGCGGCAGGCAAAATGTAATCTAATGATCGAGCCATTGAGGGACAGTATTTTTCTACCAAACTCCAGCTTATCAAATCGTGGCCACGTCAGTTCACTAAATATTATTATAAACTGACGAGCAAAAGAAACGCGACATAATTCGAATCATCGGAAACACTGACGTGTTTCCGATGACTCGAATGATGTCGCATTTCTTTTGCTCGTCAGTATATATTCATTTTTAAAAAAAAAGTTGAGTAGTTACGAAATCGTCGTTTGTAGGCAAGGATCCTGCTTCACACAAAGGGTTGCGCAACCTCAATTCTTCTCTTGATGAAAAAAAAAATCTTATTTTCAAGTTGCATGCTTCGTGTCGATGCGGGGGCCTGAAAATCGATAGAAGACTTTTAGCTAAAACGTTTCTAACTTTTTTTTTGAGAAGCGTGTCGCGCACCAGTTTTAAAAGTGTTTTTAAAACCTCTGTTCACTAAAAAGATTTAAATTTTTAAATGCTTTTAATTTAGAAGCCTGTCGTGCGCCCGGCTCCTGATATTCGAGGGTAAAAAGAGCAGTGCACCGAAGTTCATGATGACATCATGCGGAGATTATTTCCACGTGGTGTCCATATCAGTTTGCGTGACTTTCCATACAAGTGGTGTCTGCCAACCGCAATCTGCCGGCAGTGAGGCGTGCCACTATTATCTCACACTCAGTCTGAGAGAGAGAGAGAGAGAGAGAGAGAGAGAGAGAGAGAGAGAGAGAGAGAGAGAGAGAGAGAGAGAGAGAGAGAGAGAGAGAGAGAGAGAGAGAGAGAGAGAGAGAGAGAGAGAGAGAGAGAGAGAGAGAGAGAGAGAGAGAGAGAGAGAGAGAGAATCAATGAATCTTTATTTTACAACGGTAAAGATATTAACAATGCCAGAGGGAGAGAGAGAGAGAGAGAGAGAGAGAGAGAGAGAGAGAGAGAGAGAGAGAGAGAGAGAGAGAGAGAGAGAGAGATTATCCACAGATCTGTGCAATAACAGAATGAAACCGGAAGAGCAATTCAACCGAGACTAAGAAAAAATGCCAAAACGTTACGCGCGTTACAATGCACTGAGGTCTCCATGCACTGATAGCATCGAAAAACAAAACCCCACAAAACCCCACAAAAAGCCCAAACAAACAAACAAACAAACAAACAAACAAACAAACAACAACAGAAGAACAACAACAAAAGCTCCACCACAAAAAAAAAAACAAAACCGCTTCTCCTCTCAACCCCCGCCCCCCCCCCCCCCCACCGCCCCCCGCTACACTCACCCCCGTCGTTACTTAGTGAAATCAAAACCCCTGTACAGAGCTATAAGGTATCTATGGTATAATGTGTGATCTGTGATTTGAGATCTTAGGTTCCAGATCCGTAAGGTCCAATGTCACGGACAGGCCAGTAATACATGATATTTATATAAGCGAATTTCTCATATTTACAATATAACTCAATGCTCTTCTCTCTCTCTCTCTCTCTCTCTCTCTCTCTCTCTCTCTCTCTCTCTCTCTCTCTCTCTCTCTCTCTCTCTCTCTCTCTCTCTCAGTCTCTCAGTGTTAGTAGATACAAAATAATTAATGTCCAAACAACTCTACTGACGAACAAAAGAAATGAGACATCATCGACTGAGATCATCAGAAACACTAACGTGTTTCCGATGATGTCAGTCGATGATGTCACATTTCTTTTGCTCGCCAGTGTTTTTGATAATTCCAGTCGATAATGTCATATTTCTTTTGTTAGCCAGTGTTTTTGATAATCTCATTCGATGATGTATTTCTTTTGCTAGTCAGCATCATTCTTTTCAATCGCAACATCGCACTCATTCCTTCCTGCCTTTAGCCGCCCATTGCTAAAAGCATACGACAGTATCATCCGTAAGAGTAGGCTAGGACCTGAGATCCTCCAGCTATATTGTGGTCGATCCATCTCCTACTACTGCTGGCTGCGAAAAAGAACGCGCTACCCCTACGCACACAATCACACACACCTGCACACGCAACTCATTATAATCAAGGGATACAATCAAAGGAATGAGATGGGGACCGCTAGATGGAGCAACAGTTGCACGTGCCATTTCCCGTGCTGTTTATGAAAATCACGTGTGAGGGCTGTCAGATGGGGAATTCTTTCCTCCAGCTCTACTAAATCTCTAGCCGAACCCCATTCCAGCAGCAAGAGGCATAGATTCTCACGAGCATTTGCAGCATATTCATAATTCAAGTCCATTCAATAGAGCCAAGAGGCTTAGATTCTCATGAGCTCTTGCAGCCTCATCAAATCCATCCCTGGCGTCATTTGGCAAAAGCCATTATGACCAGCTTTGAGAAAAACGAGATTTTCATTGCTGAACAATGGATGGGTGGGTATACAGTCATGTAGGTCAAAGGAGGCAAAAAAGGTAGAGTGCTGTAGTGCCGGCTGTAGTTGGAGGTGCATAGATGGGTGGGTCGGGGATGGGGGCGGTGGGAGGTGGGGGGTGGGGGTGGTGGGGATGGCGGGGGGGGGGGGGGAGGGAGTGGGGATAGGGTGGGGGGTGGTTGGAGGTGGGTTGGGCGCGGATTATGCATCGAACCAGGAGTGGGTTGCATGTAGCGTGCTTAAATATAGTGTGTTAAGCTCGCTGACTTAAGGTCTTTCTTGCTTAGTAAAGCTCTCACATTTCCGTTCTCGCGTTAACACGGCAGCTAAGAACTCTTCCTCAGCTAAGCACGCCGCTACGCACGGGGGGGGACCGTCCTTAGAATTAAGCACGCCACTAAGCTCGCTCCAGCAGATAAGCACGCTCATGCAACGCACATTTTCAGCTAAGCTTGTGAACTTAGCGCTAAGCAAGAAATTTGCGCGCTAAGCAAGCATATGCAACCCACCCCAGGTGAGCATTAGCTGCCTTGTGGAAACAGATATCGCTAGTTCAGTTTAGATCAGGAGCCGCATTTTGACTTATTCAATTATATGATGGGCGGCGTAGCGGGGCGCTGGAGCCATCACAGGCTAACTAGCTCGTAGACCATGCGCACACCAAGAAACAAAGCTCTAGAGCCCCCGAAAAATAACTGAGGCCCCGGCCGGGGTTACATTCTAACACGAAAACGATTTGATATAAACCTAACCCATTTTGCTCCGACGCACTACAGCAGGAGATCGATCGACCATGATCATTCAAGGGTAGTGTCAGATTAGCTTGGCGCCTAATGGCGCCAAGCTAATCTGGCACTACCCTTGAATTATCATGGTCGATTCATCTTCTGCAACTGGTACATAGTCGTTAGGTGACACCTCCCTTAATTCGGCGTGCGGTTAAATGGGCTAACCTGATGCAGCAGACCTATGAGGTAACATGGATTTCAAGCCATTCTTTTGTCAGCATCTACACGTGTACAGCAACATAGAGGATGTAGACTTCTCAGTGTGTCGAGGATTAACTTACTGGAGACGTGTCGCATCCAGATGCGCGGCATAAAGCTGAGTTTCTCGAAAGCAGCACGTCCTGAATGTGTTTTAACATAACGTGGAGGCTCTACAGGTCAAGAGAGACCATCCAGCCAGACTCTGTTGTTTTTCCTTTTCACAAATCTCTTTGGGCACCGCACTCTAAACGTATACTGGTGATCAGATTTGGGGCGTAATGGCTCTAACCGTAAAGTCCAAAGATACAGACCCGCACACAAGTCCAGAACCAAGCGTTAGAATGAGTGTAACTACAAAGAGCTCACACTGAGCCATTTCAAACTTTCATCATACTCTATATTTTATAAAATTGTTTATTTTATTTCTACATACTTCACTATCATATGTCCACTTTGAAAGCTGGACGTCATAATATGCAATAATTACAATGCCCACGATCCAAAGGCCGCTCCATCGCAATGACGATAAACCACGTGATCAATCGAGAAGACGCTCCTGGATGAGGCGGAGGTCCCGACCTCGCACGTGCCTACAGGTGAAGACACCAATCAACAGCAGCCACGCGGCGGTGAGTGATTGCGTAATTTCAGGCACGCGCGGTGCAATGCGATGACACGGGAGCTGGCAGCATAAACAGTCTCGTCATAACGCAGTCCCTCAGCCAAACCATTCCATGTGCAAGAGGCATAGATTCTCAAGCGCCCCTGCAGGCGCAGGGGCTCATGAGAATTTACGAATCTTGCAGGCGGAAATCTGGTCTAGGTGTTCCTTGAACGGATTCAGGGAGGGCTATTCAGTCTGGTTCTAACGGGCTGTCGCCACGGGGCTTGAGGTTCAAACATGACTCGTTAATAATTTAATTAATTATAGATTGATTGGATAAGGGGGGGGGGGGGGGAAGGGAGGGACAGAAAGCTGGAGGGGGTGTGGGGGTGGTGAGTGAGATGTCTTCATTACCAGTTTTACACTTCATGATCTCGGAACTGCCTAAGATCGCCGTTGCGTAAACAGCTAGATGAAAAAAGACACTCATTCACACCGTAAAACTGGCACATTGAAATACGCGACACACATTTAACTCATTCAGCCCGAGAGGCGCCAAGCTAATCTGGCACTACCCTTGAATTATCATGGTCGACCCATCTCCAGCTGTAGTGCGTCAGGGCTGAATGGGTTAACATTCTTTGCCTGCACTTTTTGTCGAGGTGATTCCTGTAGGAATATCCTCGACTATAATCGCTACCGTCTGCCAGAGGGTTACTACTAATTTGTATGCTAGTCTCAGTCTTTGATTTTAGACAATTAAGGTCTAGAGCCCTAAGGTGCAAAATCACAGACGAGAAGACGTTTATTTAACCAGAGACTGATGATGCCTATCATCGAATTAACTATATTTGAAAGCTCCATGTCGTGACATGTAAAACAAAATAGGTAAACAAGGGTACTCTTTCCTTGCAAATGCGAAGCTCTGAACTAAGAGTTTACTCTCACTTATCGTGAAATCAAATTTCCTATGTATAACAGCTAATTTACCTGTATTTCAGCGCTGCGCGTCGCACTCAGTCGCACCTTTACGTAATGGGAAAACCTAACCCATATATTATTTCTTGAACGTGTCGAAGTGTGAGCAAAGAGTTAATTTTGGTTTGATTTACGTCGCGCAGAAAGTAATCTAGGTACGACATGTGTCATCCTTGGCAGGTATTACAACTTGCACCTTACTCAATTCCCTCCCCTGTCTACACGAGTTATCCCTCTTACACTCACTTAATTTTCTCTCCTGTGCACAAGACTTGTTTCCCCTAGCACGGATTGTCACCAGTGACCTCCCTTGACTGCATGTCAGGATTAAGTTTTGACACCTTACCAGTGCGCAAAGGCCTGTGGACTGACGTCGGCCCATAGGCCTTTTGCGCATTGGGTACACTCTTCAGATTAAAGAAAAAAGTGTGCACTTGAAAAATATAAAAACAAACGTAAATTAAACAGTGGGCGCAGCCAGAACATGCAAGGCTGGTACCGATAAGTCCTGTGATCATACATACAGTGTAAAAGCGCTGATCCTAGTTTGATGATGCCCTTGAATCTGGGCTCCCGACCCTGGTGTATATTCTTTGTGGGTAAAAGTTTCCATTTCTAGACTCAACGCACATGATGAGCACAGAGGCAAACGAACCCAACACAGATGTAAATGAATTCAGCAAGATGCATAGATTCTCATCAACCCCCGCAACCTGCGGGGGGATCATGAGAAGCTATGCCACTTTGCTCACATAACCAACCGGGCAGGAGTGGACTGAAGGCAGGTACCATGGGTACTGAGAAGATACAATGCACCACCCCGCCAATGCAGACATACCTCCTCAGTGTGACAAGCACTGACGTAAATGAGCCAAACGGAGATTAAGAACTACAAGTTAGCAAGCGACATCATCATGCAGTCTCCGCATGTTGCCGGGGGCCAAAGATAATCTATTCCTCTTGCATAGAAACCTTCAGTTGCGTGGATAGTCAGAATGCCAGCAGATTTATGAATGAAGTCAGCAATTAACCCGTTCACCGCCGAGAAATATTGAACACCATCCATCTGCAAGAAGCAGAGATCCTCCTGAGCCCCCGCAATTGCGGGGGCTCAGGGGGACCTCTGCCTCTTGCTGAAGCCGATTTGTATCTATGTGTCTCTGACGGCGTGATGTTTCGACAATGAAAATTACAATGATTTCCACACATAAACTCTACGTTCGATGGCAGTTAACCTTTATCATTCGGAATACACCAGCGTGTGAAAACTTTTTGACTAAAATAGTTCAAGGGTAGTGCCAGAATAGCATGGCGCCTCTAGGCGCCAAGCTATTCTGGCACCACCCTTGAACTAAAGCCATTGGTCTATATCCCTATCTGTCAGTACTATAATGTAGCTTGCATGTGGCTGTGTACGAATTTGAAGCTTTTAGCCTCAGTATGATATGGGTTTAAGAGGATAGCTCATCATGAGACACTCACCAACAGCAGGAGATCATAAGAATATATGTCTCTTGGTTTTGGGGCCTAAAGAGAACATTTGCCTCTTGCTCACGGGGTTCATGAATTTCTAGGCCTAAACGTTTCTCGCTCATGGACGCTGCCGTACATGGGCGTGGATGTTCAAAGGTAAGTTTGGTGCGCAACATGCATTTTAGCTGCCAATTAGCAAACTAATGACGCTGAAGTGCCGAGGAGTTAGCCAGGGTGCACCCTGGCTCTGACACCGATGATTTGTGGTTGTGTGATAAGTTGTACTTCGGCGGCATTAATTCCAAGGATGACATGCAGACGCAGGCATCAACTTGTTATCTTCGCAGCTTAGACGATCAAAACCTTCAGAGTGCAGTGAGTATGGGTAAATATAAATATGATTAGACTGAGTTTTTGTTATGCCCTTGACTCTGGGCTCCCGACCCTGGCCCTCAGCCAACACCCCGCGTCTCCTCCCCTACAACCCCTCAAACCCCAAACCATACACCCTTTGCCCTGTTTCCTTCCCCCTCCCCTCCCCCCTCCCACGGATAATAGATCGTTTGAAGTGAGATAGGATTGCATACATGCTTGTGAGTGTTCCCAGAAGCGGCAAGTTATAACGGCTATTAGAATCTTTTCCTAAAATTGCCAGGTATTTTTTGTGTTAAAACGTCACATAAATTATCTGAAAGACATTTAGGACAAACTTAAAGAAAAAGGGCTCAATGTAAATGTTCTCTTTATCAATTCCTCTTTCTGAATCTTTCCCAACAGGCCGAAAAACGCCCGCTTACGTGCACGAGTATGTGACCGTTAATATCTTAACCCTCTTGTGCAGGCAGCCACCGGTACTGTTTACAGAACCGGTGGCTGCACGCACGAGGGGGTTAAAAAATTTTACAACAGCCCGGCGAAAAGTCCCTCACGTCTAGGAAACCACAAAATGCAATTCTACCCTTTTTGCAGACAGACTCGATTCCAGCCCGTGATACAGGTAAGTTGTGGCTCCGACCACGTCAGCTGGATAAGGTGTATGCAACAATAAACTCCACGTAAAACCTATGTAACTTTTTCCGTCTGAGGACGCATCTGGGGCTGGAATGTGCCGACATGATGCATAGATTCTCATGAGCCCCTGCGGACGCAGGGGCTCATAAGAATCTATGCCTCTTGCAGATGGGCGAGGGTGCGGGGGGGTGCGCATGATGTAAAAGACAGGTCTCGTGGTGCAATGTCCACACTGATTAATATGATCCATAGCGCGGCGGCATCTCCTTGTGTCAGATGTTCACAGCTGCTGGACGTTACCAAGGAAATGCTCCGCTGCCTCGCTCCCATCCCGCAGCCCTCCACCCATCCCTCCATACCCCCCCCTCCCACTCGCTTACCTCCGCACCCATATACAAGAGGGATAAATCATAATGAGCCCCCGCAGTTGCGGGGGCTCATGTGGATCTATACCTCAAGTTGACCCCATTTTGTGTCTATGTTTCCTGGACAGATTTTATTCCCGTTAAAAATAACAGATTTTCAGAAACACAAGCTGCATCCAGTGGCAGTGAGAGTGTTAAGCCAAAAGTTCTCTTTAATTAAGTACAACATGATGGTATTTCTGTGCTCAAAAGGCCCATATGCGGACCACCGCACCCCTCATATGTCGTCCCCTAGTTTGATATCGTATAGAAACTGGCGTGTTAAACAGTTCAAGCAAGCATGTTTCCGGATTCGTTTTGCGATTAATAAAAGCCCACGGTCATTGGCTCCAATTAATAACCACGACCAGTATGTCCGTATCCACTATTTCCGACAACTGACTGATGGATGCATCTATAACTGTATAAGTAATCGTTGACTACATTACGTGTACATGACCATAATCCAGCTATTTATTTCTGTTTAACAATAATGCCGACAATTTTGTTTGTTTGTATCAAACTGTTATCAAAAGTCAGCCATCTGTAGAACTGTGTATTGAATAACTCCGCCGCACATTCAACAGACACAAAATTGCATATGACAGTTTTTAACACAACACAGGCTCATTTGCGGCCAGTAATACGTGATCTCCGACATTAATGTGCATCGCCGTTTTTCATTTAAACAGCCTGAAGTCAGACCCCTTCAATTTGTAAGGGGCGTGGATTCTCATGAGCCCCTGCTTCAGGGGCTCATGAGAATCCACGCCTCTTGCTGGACGAGATCATAATTTTTGTGCACTCCGATTGAGGGAGCAGTCAGGTTTTGAGTTTCGACTGACAAAGAAAAAGACCCCCGAGGTCAGCTCCCACTAATAACCGCTAATCGCTGCAACGTCCGTAGAGTATGGCAGCAACAGATACAGTGCCTGATAAATCTGCAACTAAATCAAAGGGGCCCTATCAGGGGTCGGGGGCCGGTTACAGTACACCAGTAAAAGAACTGGGAAATTAGTGACATCAAAGGTTGATACCGTCTGGGGCCTCCCACGACCCGAAACATAAATTCTTCTCCTTTTACGAAGATAACAACGCGGTTTCATTACATATGAGGCTGTTTACGTTTTGAAGGATGTATGTATCTAAGCTGAGAGTATACAGCACACAGACATGATTTCCAAACAGAAAGAAAAAAACCCAACATATAGCTTAACTCCTTCACTCTCAGTGGGTCGCAGATTCCGACTGTTTCTGATTTTATTTTGTTAATCCTTCTTCTTCTTCTTCAGCGTTCCCGAGAATCTGCCTCAGGTTTTGTTAATTCAACACCAAAGCGCCCTAGCCGTGCAAGTAACATGGATATAAAGTGGGGACAGCAAAAGGCACAGATGTTTTTTGCCCCTCCCCTCCCCCCCCCCCCAACTAAAGTATTAAAAACTTTCTAGTTTCTGATCACCATAGTGCCGAGGGAGTTAAAATTAGAATTGTAAGTAAGAGGCACAGATCTTCATGAGCCCCCGCAACTGCGTGGGCTCATGATGATCTATGCCTCTTGCAGTTCGGTGGTGTTCAGTGAAAGGGTTAAGATAAAGTAGTTTACGTTTTGAACTGAATGATGCATGGGCGTACAGGACACACACACACTGGTTTCCGAGTAGGCAGTAATACGGCCTGAAATATTATGAGGAAAACGCACCTCACATTCAAGTTCGGAAGAAGAATGGCTTTTTTAATTATCAATGAACCGATACCCGTTTTGAGAAGTTACGAGGCAAGCGTAACAATTTGGTCGCCAAGCGGTTACCACGAAAAAACTAATAAAACTGGACGACAAAGAGAGCTGGTCCGAGCGAGTAAAACAGTCCTCGGGCCGACGACATCGGTCCGAAGACCTTTTGCTCCCTGGGGTAATGATGGCCCGCTGGACGGTCGCTTGGCACACAGCGGACACTGTAAGTGTGACGACTGTGTGCGTGCCATTATAGTACGGAGAGATCTCCACACGTCCTTGACATTAAAGAACACGGACATAAGCACTGTCTAGGTCAGGAAGAGGCATAGATCCTCATGAGCCCCCGCAACCTGCGGGGGCTCATGAGGATCTATGTCTCTTGCACATGGGTAGCCGCTATAGAATGCCTGAACGGGTGGGGCTGAGCCGGTTGGGGGTGGGTGGGTGGGATTGTGAGGATCTATGCCCCTTGCTGTCGGGTTGCGTTCGCCAAAGAATGTACTGTGCAAGGATGTCTAGTTAGCAAATGTTTGTAACCATGAATATTCCAGATAGCTTAAAAGGTGATAGAGGGTTGGGCCGGCAAGCTAACAGCGTATAGGCAAAGCGCTACACCGTGATAACAAGTCCCCAACAGCAGTAAACACCATTATCCAGCTAAATGAAACTAAACGACAGATCGTGGGAACGTTTGACTTTTGGCTTGGACATGTGGTGAACGAGATTCGTTACTCCTTGGCAACTGATTTCTGCCATTTTCACCTTCTTAAAAAAAAAATAAAATAAAATGTTAGTTAAATAAATGTGGCATTTCACCAATACTTTCAATGAACAGTAATATCGACACAATGCAAGCACTTTCCAATCATTTTAGAACACAGACAATTACAATGTCCGTGCTAAACAGTAAACTGAATCCTGGACGTCTGCAAAGGTCCGCCAAGTGATCCCCCTTGTGGCGGCGGGAGCTGAAGAGAACAGACAGCAATTAGCGTAATCAATCCAGCAGTCGCCCCTCCGCCCCTCGGATTGTATATCAACAATTTGCACAATCCCTGTGGCCCAAACCGCACCAAAACAATTCCCGTCACCTGCAATAGGCACAGATCTTCATGAGCACCCACAGCTTGAGGGAGCTCATGAAGATATGTGCCTCTTGAAGGCACAGTTTATATCTGTGTTAGGCAAGAAGAGATCGCATCAGACGATAGTGGTAACATAACAACCTGGCTGGCCCCAGCAATTTGGCAATTTGCGGCAGATAAATGCCAGTTCCCACAATTTTCTACATGTTTTGAGGTGTTGTATGGCCATTCTGTCTTCATTAAAGTAGCCATGGGAAGACCGTTTTTATACGCACGGCAAACTTTAAAAAAAAAATTGTTTTTAAATTCAAAGTCAGTTAAATTACTGTAAGCTTGGATCTCATTCAGTCGCACTAGATCTTATTCACCCTACATCTTATTCAACAGCAATAATATTCCAGTGCTGTTTCTTATGACCTGACACTGATTTTCAGCCATAAAGTCTGTATTTCATTGATTCCACTTAAAGAATAGCTCAATTTTGTCATTGGATTTAGTCAGTCTAAGCTACTTTGAGGTGAACCAGTTTGGAAAATACAGCTTCCAGTTTCTCTCTTCGTACCGACTAGGCTCAATAATTATATACTGACGAGCAAAAGAAATACAACATTTAAAAAAAAAAAATCATCGGAAACACTTGCAAAACAAATGCGACATTTTTGGAATCATCGGAAACACTTTCCAAAGATGTCGCATTTCCTTTGCTCGTCAGTATACACACAATTACCTTTCATGGCATTTGACTACCCTGGATACACGTTTTTGATCTCTCATCGTTCTTTCTTTTAACCCCCCCCCCCAACCCCCACCCGCCGCTCCCACTCTCCACCCACTCCCTCTCGCTCCTGTCTCCGCAAGCCATATCTCTTCATCCCTCCCCCTCCCCCCCCCCCCCCCCTCCCCGCCCAGCTCACTACGTCTCCGCCACACTCAGACATAAAAAAGATGTAAATTACGGCGTTTCCGACTCAACCGTGACGTTTCTTTGCGCAACCGCGGTCTAACAGATGTGGCACTTGCACACTAGTGACGACACTGCATGCACCAGTCGTATTGTGACCCCCCAAAATCGTCCACCGTGTGAGGAACGCGCAAATAATAGGCCTGAATCTAAATCTTTTTTTTTAGCAAGAGGTATCAATCCATTTTGAGAAGCCCCAGCAGTTGTTCACCGCCTGAGGAACAAGTAAGTATAGATAGCTTGATCGCATATATCGTTCTCAGCAAGAGGCATAGATTCTCATGAGCCCCTGCGACTGCAGGGGCTCATGAGAATCTATGCCTCTTGCAGACCGAAGAAATGTGAACGAAGCGACATACTCTATACTCCTCAGCATAACATAAGGTATAGGTCCTCACAAAAACAAAAACAAAAAACAAAAAAAAAAAAAAAAAAAAACTGCAACGACGAGAAACGTCGGAATACATATATGTAAATGAGAGGGGAATAGAACCGATTCCACCGGCGACTTCAAGGATCAGAACCTCTGTCAGTCATTGCATTATGCAAACGCTCATGAGGATCCTTGCCAAGAGCAGATGGATGGAGTGGATCGCAGGTGCACGGACTGCCTCCCCTCGTTGCTTATCGCGGCATCAGACTGATAGTGCCAGCGCGAAAAATGCCGCCTCGTTTGGCACAGGAGAAGGTGACACCTGGATAGTCCTGCATCGCAACTGATAGAAGAGTTCTGGCGAGGATTTAATCTGTTTCTCTTCGTTCGGACCATTAAATTTTCCCTCTGACTTACCTGCTTTCGCTGTGTCGGGGTGGTAATTAATAGATGAATAGACAACAGGCGCCCGCCAGTTGCGTGAGTGAGCTTAATTCCTGCGCATGCCACTTAACAAGGAGCACTGAAGCGGAGCCCCTTGCTAAGTGGCTTGCGCATGATTTAAGCTCGCTCTCGCAGCTGAAACCAGAACTTGTGGATGTCGGCGTTGGTATAGTCAGAAAAAAACCCACATTGTATCCCTTATAAATATAATCATCGTCCTTTGTAATGGTGAGCAAAAGGACTCATTGTCAAAGTGAATCCAATGGGTACATTAGCTGAGCAAGGTGGATATAATAGAACGAGACTTGGCCAAAGACAAGTCTGGAGATTGCTCAAGGTACCAGCGCATAGCTTCAACTGGCACTCCAATCCCGGGCGTAGAAGTATAGATCTTTGTGAACCACTGCATTAGGACAGGGGCGGGTCAGTTACCTCGAGTGAAGGGAGGGGGCAGTTTTTTGTTTGGGACCGTCAACCTGACACAAAAAGCCTTTCGGCCGACCTTGTTCCAGTGGCCGAAAAATCTAACAACGGGGTTGGGAAGAAGGCGTGTGTATCAAACAACGGGAGGGGGGAGGGGATAAGGGGCGAGGGGGAGGGGGTAAGGGGCGAGAGAGAGGGGGTAAGGGGAGGGAGGGAGGGGGTAACGTTCGTGTGTCCAAAGTGACTCGCCAAGAATCAAACAGGAAGGAGGAGAGTGTTCCAAACACCCCAAAAAAGGAACTTTGTTATAATTACAAAATTTTGGGTGGAGGAGGGGGGTGGGGGTGGGTGGGGGTGGGGGTGGAGGAGGGGGGTCCGGAACCCCTGGAACCCCTCCCCCCCCCAGATCCGTTCTGCAGGTGGACGTACATAGACATTCTGGAGGCTTGATTATAATTATACAGACATACATTCTGTGGCTGCACTAGTTAGTTACCTGTGCAGTACATCAGCAAATACCATTCATCTGAATAGTAATACCTGGACAGCCCGAGGTCGACAAGGTCATAACGTGGCGAACTAAATCAAGTCTTGAGCGGGCTAGATAAGATCGACGTCGGCCCTATGACTTTTGCTCAATGTATTTAAAGACATGTCTAAAAGACACGTTCATGGGGTCATTCTTGCGACTTTTGCACTCTTCAAGCACAACGCCATCAGCTCATATGAAAAACAAAATTGACCCGATCCTCGCGAGATCTCACTGCAACAGGAGCACACGAAGATCTACGCATCCGAACTAGGTCCATTTATATTCATTTCCCTTCGCGGCAGAGCGAGCCCTGAGACTGACTTTTAATCAGCAATTATGTGTGGGAATCAAAGAGATGTTGACGCTAATTGTGCTAGAGCTCCGGACCCGAGCCAGGAAATCACCAGACATTTTAATTAATCATAAACCTCTACCTCCGTCTGAGAATTATAAATGGACCGACCTCCAATGAGCAAGAGGCACCGATTCTCATGAGCCCCTGCATTCGCAGGGGCTCATGAGAATCGGTGCCTCTTGCAGACGGAAAGCACTGAGCGACTGACCAGAAAAAGCGACGAGTTTTAATTACGGCCCCTCAGTGATGGCTAGCTAGGTAAGGAAGGGACATAGATAGGAAATAATATAGAGAGCACTCTAATAAACGAAACGAGCAAGAGAAACAGATTCTCGTGAGCCCCTGCATCTGAGCAAGGGCTCATGAGGATCTACACCTCCTGCAGATGTAAAATTCTAGCCGAGAAAAAGCGAAGAGCCGTATATTTGCGGCCACCTTAGCGCCGTAAGATGTAGTGGGCGCTGTGTGCTAATGGTGACTAGGGAGCCGGCTGATTGACCACGACATACGGGCTACTTATCTCCTAGGCAACACTTCAGGCGTCGCAGAACCTCGCTTCCTGTTACTGAGGGTCTCTGCGCAGCATGGGAGGTCTTGATTTCAAAGCTCCCCCAGACAGACGCATGGTAACCGCAGTGACTGCCAGCGTGTAAAACGCAAAGATAATACAAAACATTTTCCTTCTTTGTTGTGATTTTCAATTAAAATCTTGCTTTTCACAAAAATAGACATATTGCTTTTTGCCTTACAGGGCAGAGTTATGCCCCTTGCAGGTGGGGTTGTCTTTTGCTGAAGGAGCAGACTGCACCCTTCGGCGCGTCACATTCACCGTCTGGCATAACAGCAGGGCGTCGACTCAAGGACTATCTCGCTTTTTAAGGAACAGCTGGAGCCGATCTCGGTCAGCAAAAGGCTTAGATTCTCGTCGGTTAAAGCAAGAGGCAAAGAGTCTCATGAGCCCCTGCTTTAGCAGGGGCTCATGAGACTCTATGCCTCTTGCAGACGGAAACCTTTGGTTCTGAGATTAAGCATGGAAGAAAAACGTAAACTAAATTGACTTCAGTAGCTAAAAATGTTGGCTTTTATTGCCCGCTCTAAATGTCTTTTGCTTTTCCAGCCAGTACTAAAGTTTTCATCCACAGGCTAACCACCATGGAAGTAGCAAATTCCGATAACAACTATAGACATATTTGTTCAGCCTCAACGCCATGGTAAACTAGTAAAAGACATTTCGATGAAAAAAAAAAATCAAAGACATTTAACGCTATCTAGTTTAGGTCATTTGAGTGGCGCTTTAGATAGAGCTGACATTAAAGAAGTCATCCGCAACGATTCTGGGACACAGGTGAGGCGTTTATGGTCGCTTTTGGGTCCTTTTTTTTTTCAGGAAGACTCTTGAATGTTCTGTTTTACGAATTTCTCGTGGGTGGGTGTCCTTTGCTTGCTTTGATTCCAGCATCAGCAGACTTTTACTATGAACACATCAGAGTCAATCAGCTGGAAGGGCCGAATAAAGATTTAATAAAAGATTCTTTCGTCGACCATAGCTATTGGACATTAAAGGTCAAACAATCTCCCTCTGCCGACACTGGTTGTCTCCCACGATTCTCTGCCGCTGAACAGCGGCAGCAAATAGAGGGAAGCAACCAGTGTGACGCCGCCTGCAGCTTCCACTCCCAACATTTCGTTCATTTTCTTTCATTTTCAGCAGGATCTCAAAATGCATACCAATGACCTGGTAGACAGCCCGACGTCATCAACTCTTTAATCAATAAAATAACAAGAAGTGATTCATTGGGGCCAGCAAGAGGTATAGATCTTCATGAGCCCCTGCAGCCTGCGGCGTCTCATGAAGATCTTTGCCTCTTGCGGACGGATATAGTTAGCTGAGGGATTGACTATCCTGAGTAGCTTCATTGATAGCCTTATCGGTGGCAGATTGTCGTGACATGTGAAGTCACAAGTTCACACCAGGGTCACGGGGTACCTGCTTAGTCGTTGAGCACAGTATACCGTGTGCTGCCGTATACTTAACCCTTTGGCTGTCGGTAGCGCATTTTGTCCAGGTGATTCCTGCAGGTGTACGGTTGAATTCAATTTAACATTTCTACCGTACAGACGGATATTTTTTAAAAGACAGTTTGCAGTACACCAATAGAGACTTTTTTTATTTATTTATTTTTTTAATTTTTTTTTTACACTAGTTATATGGTAGGGCAGAACTGTCTTGTGATACACAATGTATTTCCATCAACAGAAAAGAAACGAGGACTGTCTACCCTGCGTCTGTCCTAGATGGATCTTGTCCAAGAATGTGATTATGTAATGTATTGTCGAGCGTTTGTGGGTCGCCTGCGTCGGCAAATAAGGTGCCAGAACAAAGAAGAAGCAGCAACTTAATGGTTCTTTGCAGGTATAGGCTAGGTGACCCGGAATCGCAATCCCAAAACCTCAAGGTATGTGACATGTTGGTGTCAGACCACGATGAAATACTGCAGGTCGTCAGCCTATCCTGGCTGAAGATGCAAACAATGCCGGGTCCGCAAGAAAGAGACAGATTCTCATGAGCCCCTGCATCCCGAAGAGGCTCATGAGAATCTGTGTCTCTTGCAGGTGGACTGTTTTTCATGAGTAAGTTAGTAGTTATTTGGAAGAAATGTTGGCAGAAGGGGGGGGGGGAGGTGGGGGTGGGGGGGGGGGGAGTGGGGTGGGGTGGGGGTGGGAGTGGGGGGCATTAATGTAGAGATAGTGAAACCTTCCAAGCACCACTATCAATCTGCAAGAGACATCGGCTTTGAAGAGTGCAGGTGATCATGCGCGTCTATGTTTCTTGTCGGCAACAATAGCATACATGTGTACCTCAGGTGGCCATGGTGACTGGGCCTTCAATCTGCGACAGCAACGGCGGAGACGAATATATTTTTTTTTAGAGGCACAAATTTTCATCATTTTCCACCTCTGGTTAGTTTTAAATTAATGATATACAACTTCATTGCACTTTACATTTGTGAATCCGCAAAAGAAATGTCCACTTTTTTCTGCGGGAAAATTAAATTATTCTCTTATTCGTAATTCTAGCTTATTTGACATACATGTACGTATTCCTCAGGCGGTTGAAGTCATAAGGCACACCTATACTATTGTAGATACTAATGTCTGTACACACAGTCACACAGAAGCACAGTCCTCGTGAGGTCTAGAACCAGGCTGCTTTGTCGACGACGGGTGACCTGGTGATGCAGGATGCTTTGCGCAAGAACTCAGCGTGGAGCCACACACGCTGCATAGCAATATGTCACCGGGCCGACGCAGACCGTCTTTGGCCCGCGCGCGGGACAAAGACGGCCGGCATCGGCCCGAGGGAGCTTTTGCTCGCTGGGGAGAAGCTCAGGGCGTGATAACTCGCCCAGCCGCCTGACAAAGACTGTGATTTGTGGCCCCTGATTAGCGAGCCATGCCTGACGTTCCGACGCCATTGGCGCACGCTTGCTCCCGATCCGGATGCTTTAATTCCCGACATGCCTCAGCAAACCAGGGACGTCTGAAGGCATGCCAGTATTCACTCCCCTTCACCCAGCCCCTTCCCGTCTGCTAGAGGCGTAGATCGTCAGCGAGCCCGCAGGGAGTCACGAGAAGCTTTGACCCTTGCTAGTGCAGTATTGGAGTCGATACGTCTATTTTACGTCCTTATTTGGGGAAGTTTTACAGGTTTAACGTCAGCGACTGTATTGCACATTCTTCAAATCAATCTCAAGCTTGTTTCGACCGTGGCACCGGGATCAACTTAACCTAGGCAAAAGTGATCAGAAACGGGTGTTCGCGACGGTATGCTGGACGATAAGCAAACAAAATGCTGTCCACGAAAACACAGCACAGCCACTTCATTATTTGAGCTTGAAGGGCACCGATCCCCCAAGAGGAACAGGCACAGATCTAATGTCTCCATGCACGCTGCATGAGCTCTTGAACCTCTATGCCTCTTCCGAATGGAATAAGATGAGGGACTCAATAGAAATGCTGGGGTTACTTGCATGAGTGAGTTTAGTCCTGCGCCAGCCACTAAGCAAGGTGCTCCGCCATAGCGGAACACCTTGCTTAGAAGCTGACGCAGGGCGAAACTCGCTCATGGATGCAACTAGCCTCTGGACCCGAGCGATAACTACAGAGAAGCTGCCCACAAGAAGATAGCCATAGGTATGCTGGTCAAGCGATCGTGAAAATCATCTCAATTTTCTTTTTATTCTTTGGTCAGGTACAATCAGACACTTGTGAATTAAATGGAATGTTGGGAGTTACGATAACCCAGCTGAACATGCAGCTATCGGTACTGTAAGCAGTAACGGTTGCTGCATGCAGAAGGGGGTTAAAACTCGACAGAGACAAAGACTGAATATACAATACAATACAATACAATACAATACAATACAATACAATACAATACAATACAATACAATACAATACAATACAATATAATACAATACAACTTTATTGTCTGTTCGAGTCAAGGCACGACAGAAATTTGCCTTTCGGCTCGTCATGAAACAACAATATAAGACATTAACAAACGCCACAAGAACATATCATGAAAAATTATCATTGCAGCAATCTATCACAAGCAATCTGTCACAAGATGGGAGGTAATGTTAAGTAGATCATACTTATCGCGGCGTTATAAACGAGAGTTCAAAATCGAGACAGCAGTTGGAATAAAAGACTTATTAAAAACATTCCTTTTGGCAAGTGGCATGTTGAAACGTCTGCCTGATGGTAGCATTTGAAACTGATCAGATAGTGGGTGACGAGGATCATTGACAATGCTAGCAGCTATCCTTCGGACAGCTCTATGGTATAGATCATCTACTGGGTACTGTCCTAGGCCAATGATCTTCTCAGCTGTTCTGACGATACGTGACAGTCTGCCCCTGTTTTTCATACTGAGGTTGCCATACCAAGCAGTGATGTTAACAGTCAGTATGCTTTCGATCAGGCTTCTATAAACGGATTCTAAAACCCTGGAACTGACATCAAAACTTCTCAGTTTCCTAAGAAGGTACAGACGCTGGTTTGCTTTTTTCACAATCAGATCGGTGTTTCCAGTGAAGGACAGCCCACTATCCACGACTGTGCCAAGGTATTTAAATTCAGTGACTACCTCTACAGGTTGATTATTAATTGAGACAGGTACAAAAATGTCATGAACTTTCCTGTCACCAATGACGAGTTCCTTGGTTTTCTGTACATTCATTTCCAGAAAACTATCTTTGCACCATGACTAGCTAGCTGTGCAAAGTACTCAGCCAGACTGTCTTCTTTTTGGAGTAGGCGTACAAGGGCCATGTCGTCTGAGAACTTTAAGAGACGAGAAGTGGCAGTGTGACAACGCATATGGTCTGTGTATATAGAAAACAATGTCGGAGAAAGCACCATGAAATTATTATGAATAAATGAATATATGATCCTGAAGGCAACATACCTAGCCGCACTAGCTCTTGAGATGTGCCTCTCCGGTCTTTCTGGTCAAATAAATTCAGAAGTGGGTGTACGAGGAAGAATGCATCAAGATAACTAAAGAAATACCAAACCAGTGAGCCACAACTTATGTGCACAAGGCCCTCGGGTCGATTTCGGCCTTCATTTGCACGCGCATAGCTGTAAGCGTCTGTCTATAGTATATATTCCGTTTTCTCTTTAACACATTCTGCCCCAGGACCGAAATCCCCACATTTTGAAGTTGCCCTCTGAAGGACTGTATTACAAATCTAGAGATAGATCGAGCATGATAGTTCAAGGGTGGTGCCAGAATAGCTTGGCGCCTATGGGCGCCAAGCTATTCTGGCACCACCCTTGAACTATCATGCTCGATCCATGTCTTGTTGTGGTGTGTCGGGACTGAATGAGTTAAGTGACCGGAAATATTTGTTTAGAAACGTTCGTGTCTTCTGCATGAACACGACACATCAACACATTTAAAGCAATACACATACATAAACGTCTGCGCCAGACGTATTCTTCAATTTTGTCTAGCTTACCAGGCACGCTTTTAAAGCCTTGTAATACGTCTTTCAAGTGTGTATTTCCCTTCAGTCTCTAAATAAACTGATTTTTTTTTTTTGCCAACTGCTTGCTGAGGTAGGCATATATCTGGCTTTTAATAACTTTGCGCTGTGTTCTATCTTGCAAAATTGCTCAGTCACAGACGTAGACCCCAATGACTTTTGCCTTCAGAGGAACAGAGATCCATAAAATCTAAATATAAGATCCAAATCAAAGAAGGGGGCCTTAGATCCTACCAGCAAGAGGCATAGATTCTCATGGGCTCCTGCGACAGTAGGGGGTCATGAGAATCTATGCCTCTTGCAGATGGAACTTTGACGAGTCCTGAAACACAAGCCTTGGGCAATACCCAGGTAGGCAATCAGAAGTTAGGTCCCCTGCGGAGAGTTTCTCCCCCTATCAGCGGTGGGGAAAATGAAGTTGTAAACAAACTGGGTCGTTCGAACCTGGCGCGGCAGGTGTGTCTACCTGTGTGGAAAAATTAGCAGTCTGCACCGGTGCATTACAAACCAACTTTGATTTAAGGGTCCAAGAAATTAATGACTGATTGATACAGAGGAAAGAGGAGGGAAAAGGGGGGGGGGGGGTGGTCTAAACAAATGTTGACCCCAGCTGGATTCAAACCCAGAACCTTTCGGACGAGAGTCGAAAGTTCTACCACCGAGCCACCCAGCTCCTGGGGGGGGGGGGGGGGGGGGGATATAATAGGGATATGAACGATATGATTAGTCGATGTGTTCGCACAGTGCGGTACGTTTGATTTTTTGATAAAAGGACGGGATCCTTTCAAACATAAAGAAGGTCGTGAAATTGACACTTCCGGCAACAGATCCTGAATGTTTTAACCCATATCCTACTGAGGCTAAAAGCTTCAAATTCGTACACAGCCACATGCAAGCTACATTATAGTACTGACAGATAGGGATATAGACCAATGGCTTTAGTTCAAGGGTGGTGCCAGAATAGCTTGGCGCCTAGAGGCGCCATGCAATTCTGGCACTACCCTTGAACTATTTTAGTCAAAAAGTTTTCACACGCTGGTGTATTCCGAATGATAAGGGTTAAAAAGTGGATTCATCATGATCTGC
This sequence comes from Semisulcospira habei, assembly GCA_036245525.1. Classification (NCBI taxonomy): domain Eukaryota; kingdom Metazoa; phylum Mollusca; class Gastropoda; family Semisulcospiridae; genus Semisulcospira; species Semisulcospira habei. The sequence continues at coordinate 162,404,236 of BTPG01000005.1, forward strand.
CACAGGTGCTCATAAGAATTCGTGCCTCTACAGGTGGTAGAGATCGGTTCGTCGTACGGACATGTGTGTGCCGGTCTGTGATTTTGGACCTTACAGCCAAAGGCCGCAAGGTCCATAATCGCAGACCAGCACACATGCATCTGCTCAGGCCTTGAACGAACAACCCAAAAAAAGTCGTTATACATATAACTAATGAAATAGTTTGACATGCACGGCTAAAAAAGATACGCCAGAGAAAACAACACTCCCAAACTGAGTGGCAGGTTAATTGCCAGTGAAGATGTTGAGTGCTGCACCTTAATTGTCAGGGTGCATGAAGGTCTGACACTGATTGGCTGTTGAAAGTTTTGGGGGACAGACACGTGGCTGCTGTCTGCTAGTCGATTGGTTGACCGTTGTTACGTGCCACGGGTCAGGCTCGTTTCTATTGGATGAGGTGAGGCCAGTACAGTACTGATACAAAATTGAATTTTATCGACAACAGGTATCTCAGTCCAGCTCTAAAAATTGCTGAATACGGGAAATACGGGAAAGCGAAAAAACAAGTGTTTCCCACTCATTCCCACAGTTGGTTGTCGGTAGCGCTCTGAGTTAAGAGTCGACCCTGACAGTCCATGGGTAGTTACATATTAGTTTGGCGCCAGGGAAGCAGATCTGGCAATACTCTTTAAAGATCCCGGCGGAAAAAGTCGCCAAGCTAAACTGAAACCTCCTTTCAACTATCACAGTCCATTTAACTTCAAATGTTGTGATCGTTTTAATGCTCTATACACAGTGTAATTGAAGATCTGATGAGGAATCTTCAAAAAAAAAAAAAAAAAAAAAAAAAAAAAAAAAAAAAGGGGTGGAGGGTGGGTGCGGAGTGAGTGGGGAGGGGAGACTGAATGCAGGCAGACTGAAGTGCAAGGTAGTTAGACAATCATCCGAAATGAAAACCGCTTGAGCCAGGCGATTTGGACAAGCGCTTTCCGATTGCCTCTTGACTCCAAAGCCCCCTTCATTAATCCCGTTTATAATATTATTCCGAATCTCAAGTGGCAGCGGCGCTCAGATCTGCCCTGCTCAGTGTAACTTTCAAAACATGGCAAATCCATCTGCTCGAGGCATAGATTCTCATGAGCCCCCGCATCATGCTGGGGCTCATGAGAATCTATGCCTTTTGCTTGTCCCATCAACACCAAATTTTGCTTGCTCTTCAGTATGGGGCGGCCGTTGCCGAGGGAAAACCTGGAATGTGATGTGCTTGTAGAAGAGAATGTAATAGCGTTTGAAGTAATCCTTGCACATTGGGCAACTATCTTCAAAGATTATTTGACAGACTTTTTCTGGATTTGGTGGAGCTTAAATCTAAGATAGCATTCTCTTGAAATTGCCGGCTGGTTGTTTTAAATTTGAGATTTTTGTCTACAAGTGGTTTTGTGTGTGTGTATTTTTTCCCTCAAAATGATTAGGTAGCTGTTTTAAATTCGGGAGTCTTTTCTTTATTTATTTATATTTTGTTTTCTAGTATTATCTTTAAAAAAAACACACCCAAAGTTGTTGTCCATGTTATTCTTCGCATTTTGAATCTGGACAAAAGTAAACTTAATTAGTAGACAAGAGCTGATAGTCGCATTTGTGTGTACGCGTGATTTGCATGTGCGTGAATGCGGCGCGCATATTGACTGGTTGTCACCTTTGATTCGCTGCCGCATCAGCGGCGGTAGAAGATGGAGAGACAACCAGTGTGTGCGGCGCCTAGATATTCAGTGAAGAGTCTGGCTTGAAGAGGGGGGGGGGGGGGTGGTGGTAGTATAGAAGTTAAAAAAAAAATAGAGTGTGTACAAATATGTGCTGGTGTGATAATCTGGACCCTGCGGTTTCAAAGACGTTTATAAGTTCAGAAATAAAAATGAAAAAACAAACTAAAACAAACTGTATATCCAGTGTATGCAGGTCTGTGATTTTGGACCGTACTGCCTCTGTCCGTATGGTCCAAAATCACAGACCAGCATACACAATCTGATCCAGCTTGGACTACGTGTTCGGCGTCGACTTGTTTGCAGAGACAGCAATGGACAGCTAGCTCGTAGAATGATGAGTCCTCCCGTCAACTCACTCCATCATCAAGATCGGTTACGACTCGTGTGCAGGTCTGTGAGTTTGGACCTTACGGCCCTCGGCCGTAAGGTCCAAGTTCACAGACCAGCAGACACTCACACATTGTTCGTTTAACGTCTCATCATCATCATCAGTCCCTTGCCCGAACTGGGCGTTGGGGGGACTGAAAGGCAGCAGCAACAGACAGTGCTCTCCACTGAGTTCTATTTTGGGCGGTGGCAAGCAAGTCTGGCATCTCGAGTTCGGTCCATTCTTTTATGTTTGCGACCCAACTCTTTCTCTGACGACCTCGCCGACGACTTCCTTCGAGAGTGCCTTGGAGGATAGTCTTGGACAAGGTGTTGTGTCGGGTCACGTGGCCAAACCAAGCAAGCTTGCGCCGTTTCACGGTTGCCAGAAGGGGTTCATGTGGGCCCACCAGGGAAGTGACGATGCTCCGTACATATTCGTTGGTCTTGTGCTCGCGGTACGAGATGCGGAGCAACTTCCTCAGGCACTTGTTCTCAAAGGCCTGGATTTTCTTTTCTGAGTCTGCAAGCAGTGTCCAAGTCTCACAGCCGTAGAGTAGAATAGACACTACGAGGGACTTGTAAAGCCTGTACTTGATGGTGAAGCTGATGGAGTTACTTCGCCATATCCTGTCTAGCCTGGCCATTGCGGATGTTGCTGTACCTATCCTGATACGGATCTCTGCTATGCAACTACCGTCTTTGGACAGGGTCGCTCCCAAGTACTTGAAGCTATTGACCTCTTCTAGCTTCTGGCCGTTCATGTGGATGTTGCTGCTGCTGTCGCTTGTGGTGTTGATCATCACTTTGCTTTTATCCGTACTGATCTCCATGCCATAAGACCCTGCGCTACTTGAAAGTTTGTCTGTCAGGTTTTGGAGCTCACTATTGCTGCCTGCCATGAGGTCAATGTCGTCTGCGAATCGAAGATTGCACAGGGATCTGCCACCAATAGAGATTGAAGTATGGTGGTCGTGGAGGGTTTCCTGCATGATCTTCTCCAGGAATATGTTGAAAAGGACAGGAGAGAGCAGGCATCCTTGACGGACACCGATCGTCGTCCTGAAGAACTCGCCTGACTGATTGTTAAGTAGAACCGCGCTGCAGGCGTTCTTGTAAAGCGCTTCTATCATTTGGATCAGTCCCTCCTCTATGTTGAACGATCTCATGACTTGCCAGAGTCCGTCGTGCCAGACGCGATCAAATGCTTTCCTGAAATCAATGAAGTTGTGGTAGAGTTCGCGCTGATGCTGCAGATGTTTCTCGATCAGGACGCGGCAGTTGAAAATCTGCTCTACAGTGCTTCTTCCAACTCTGAAGCCAGCCTGTTCTTCTGCCAGCAGTTCCTCGGCGAAAGTTTTGAGGCGGTTGAGAATGATTCTGAGCATTACTTTGCTAGGGTGACTTATCAGACTGATAGTTCTGTAGTTCTGGCACTGTTTCAGGTTTCCTTTCTTGGGGAGCGGGATCACTAGAGACTGTGTCCATTCTACTGGCCATTTCTTTTGCTCCCAGATCTTTTGACAGAGTGTAGTGAGGACCTTCGTTGTTACTTCTCCTCCATGTTTCAACAGTTCAGCAGGTACGTTGTCTACACCTGGAGACTTTCCTCCCTTCAGGCCGCGTACGGCTGCTTCCACCTCTTCAGCTAACACTGGCAGGTTTTCAGCCTTCCTGGCCCCAGCCTGGTTTTTTTGTAGGATGCTGGTGTCTGGCTCAGCCTTGTAGTTATACAAGTCTCGGCAGTACTCAGTCCATCTGTTTAGTACAGCAGTGTTTTCCGTAAGGAGTTGGCCGCTGCTGTCTTCTATGACTGTGGCTGTTCGCTGTTGAGTCTTGGTGAGGGTCCTTAGCGTTTCATAAGCCTTCTTGCTGTTGCCGTTTGCCATGCTCTCTTCCACGCTACAACACTGGTCTTCAATCCAATCTTCTTTGGCTTCTTTCATCCTCTTCCTGATCTTCTTGTTGACAAGTCTGTACTTGTTTGCTGATGTGAGGTCTTGGCCTCTCTTTTTCTTCCAGGCTCTCCTCTCATCACAGAGATCGAGGATGTCATCGGTGACCCAGGGCTGTTTGCGCTTCCTCTGCTTCCCCAGCACTTCTTCTGCTGTAGAAAGTAACACCTCTTTTATATTTCCAGCAAGGGTGTCTACGTCGCAGTCCAAAGTAGCCAAGGCTGCAAATCTGCCTCCCACCTGGGCTTGGAAGAGCTCTTCTACTTCCGGGTCTTTTAGCTTCTGGAGGTCGAATCTGATGCGAGGGCTCTTGCTATCTCGTTTCAATGCCAGCTTCAACTTGAGGCTAGTAAGGACAAGGTTGTGGTCGCTGCCAATATCAGCGCCAGGAAAGGACCTCGTTTGTGCTTTGTTAACGCTGGATTTGAATCGTCGAGGCAGCAAGATGAAGTCAATCTGGTTATGGACCAGGCCTCCTGGCGATTGCCATGTCACTGTTCTTGACTTCTTGTGTGGATGGAGGGTATTAGCAACGGTGAGACGGTGACTCTGTGCGAACTCTAAAAGTCGCAGGCCTCTGTCGTTTGTTTCTCCAAGGCCAAACTTGCCAGCTGTTCCTGCCCATTGTTGGTAGGCGTCAGGGCCGATCTTTGCATTCCAGTCACCGAGGACAGTCAGAATGTCTTTCTTAGGTGTTTTCTTGATGATGTTGTCCAGTTGTTCGTAAAATTCTTCTAATTCTTCATCATCATGATCTGCTGTTGGAGCGTATACTTGTATGATAGTGATGTTGTGCGGTCGGGCGGATGGAGATTAGTCTGCTTGACACGGGGGTGCAGCTGATGACAGTTCCAGCCACCTCTTTCCTTACGATAAAAGCTACGCCATGTTCGTGCTTGGTTTCTTTTCCGCTGAACCAGATTTTATGGCCTTCATCTGTTGTTGTTTCTCCGAAGCCTGTCCATCGAACTTCTGCAAGTCCTACAATGTCCCAGCGATAGCGCTTTAACTCGTGGGTGAGTTCCTTCACTTTGCCGCACTGGTAGAGTGTGCGAACGTTCCAAGTTCCGATAGTCATTCCTTGCGTGGGCAGCTTGATGGTGGGTTTGGTTCCAGTAACACACTTGTCGCCCCCACCCTGGAGACCTCCAATGGGGTGCGCGGTCGTTGGTGATCCGGGCCCCGACCGATCCGGCATGTTATTCTTATTCTGTTGCTTGTCCATCAGTCCTTTCAATGGGCTTAGGCGAACTTGGCGGCGCCCGTCTCCTCTCCAAGTATTTCAACTGACTGAGAGACGCGTCAGCCCCTCACAACGTTTCGCCCGCCAGCAGAAGCGGTTACCGGGGTGTGGCTAGGTAAAGGACCTGGAGCCAGCTGTGAGAGTTGAGTGCCATGTGAAGACCAGTGCTCCCGCCTGCCCCAAGAGGCGCTGCTGGCTGAAAAGTCAAAGGTACTACTTCTCCATGAACACTCTACACCCCCAACGTCTTTTAAACGTCTTTTCTTTTTAACGTCTAAAAACCTTTAAAAAGCTCTCTAGCACACTTTTACGTCCTGAACACAAGCCAGCCAGGCTGAAACACGATCAACGATTGTTCCGGAAAATTCCAGACTATTTTCAGCACTGACCTTGACCCCCAGGCGGTTCTCCTGATGCTGATTCGCCCGTTGTCCCCTCCGTCTGTGAGGGGCGTGTTGTTCTTGTACCAAGTGTAGGCGGGGATAGGACTTCCGGAAATCTCGCAACGCAGGCGCACTGATTGCGTCCGGTACTTGGAGACGTTGCGCATGGCAAAGTCCAGCTGCACGTAGCCTTCTTGACCTGGAAATAATAAATCGGAGATGGAAAGATGCATTTTGATTTTCACGTACGCAGATATTAAATGATTTGTTTATAACAACTGGTCTCAAGTGGGCATTTATGTGTGCGTCCGTGACCATTGTTTTCGTGAATACTCTCTCTCTCTGTTTTGTACACAGGACAGCTTGTAAGCACAGGACAGCTTGTAAGCACACACA